>VMDR010005210.1:0-53276 GCA_007922815.1 Macrotus californicus | reverse complement strand
GTTAAAAGTTAAAAGAAACAACCTGGGAGAAAATATTTGCCAAAATATAACATAGGATTAGTTAGATTATATTGAGTTCCTAAAAAGCATTAAACAAATTAACATAATGAAGATATCACCCATCAGATTGGTAATAATTTTAAAGACTCTCAAAGTTCAATGTCAGCAAGGGTATATACTGAAGGTAGAATATAAACTGGTACAGATTTTTTAAGTGCACTTTCCCTTGGACTCAGGAAATCCTCTTAAGAATCCAAGCCCACAGAAATCCTTGTATGCATGCATACAAATTTATCTGAACGGACTCTTCAAACTCTCCTCTGAATTCCCCCTACTTTCCTTGCATCAATTTTCCCCTCGGCTGGATCATTACCCATAAATGTTAAAATATTTTATTTCTCCATCTTAGACGAGAAACACAAGAAACATCTTGATTCCATATCCCACCCCAGCTAACGCTCCACTTTCCATCTCCCTGTCGGAACTTCTCAAAAGAGCCGCTCACACTGACAGCCCGACCCCTCTCCTTCCACGCCTCCTTCTCTCAGGCTCCGACAGGCCCCCACTCCCACTCAGACCTGCCCCTGTCCAGGTCACCCACACAGCCGCACCATTAAGTCTCACGGGCAGCTCTCATCACCTGACTTCACTGACTCCCTTCTTTTGGTTTCCAGGGGATCGCATCTTGTTTGGTTTCCCTCCTACCTCACTGGCTTTCTTGGTGTCTTTTGCAGCATCCTTCTCATACCCTCAGCCTCTTAACCTTGAAGTGTCCCAAGGGCTGTCCTTGATTCTCTTTTCCTTTCTAATTTACTCCCTAAGTGAGCTCTGGGCTTTAAATTGCATTAACAAACTGATGACTCCCAGGTTTGTATCCCCAGCCCTGACCTCCCCACTGAATTCCAAATCTGCATCTCCAACTGCTTACTCAATGCCTCTGGTTGGATATTAATAGATTCTCAAGCATAATGTGCTCAAAGCCCAGTCCTAACCTTGCCTACTCTAGTCTTCCCCACCTCGTTTCATGGTAACTCTACCTTTCCGATTGTTCAGCCCTAAAATTTCAGAGAGGTCCTGAACTCTTTTCTCTCTCACCCTATCTTTAAATATCTCCAGAATCTAACCTCATCCTACCACCTCTGCTGCTACCACCCTGGTCCAATCCAGTCCACGCCACTGCTGGGCTTTGCCTAGATTATCGCAATAGCCTCTTAAATGACCTCCTTGTTTCCATCCCAGTAGTTTAAAATCAAGAAAAAGCAGAGTGGACACTCCAAATCTATGTCATACCTCTGCTTGGAAACTTCCAAAGGCTTACCACCTCACTCAGAGTGTAAGACAAAGTCCTCACAATGCCCTAAACAGCCCAGCACAGTTTGCCCTCCCTGTATCCTTCGGGGATCTCGGCCCCTCCCACTCTAACCCTTGCTCATGCCCCACCAGCCAGGACGGCATCACTGCTCCTTCCCCATCACAGCAGCTATGCCCCTACCTCAGGGCCTTTGTACTTCTCACCTCCACAGAATGTCCTGCTCCTCCTTTCCTCCCCCGAGCAAGAGCTTCAGAGCTTTACCTGCCAGAGCTTTACTCCAGTGTCACCTATTGGTAAACCTTTCCTGACCACCCTCTTTTAGAATGCATGCCCCTGCACTCCCTATGTCTTTCTCTACCTGATAGTCCTCAGTAACACCTGACATATTTATTTTATTCATTTATTGCCAGCCCACCTCAGAAGATGGACTTTGTCTTACACTCTGAGTGAGGTGGTAACTACATGAGAACAGAATTTTTTGTGCTTCATTTTGTGCTAGTAAAACATGACCTGGCAGTCAGTAAACACTTGTCAAATAAATAACCTATAACAAAATACTGGGAAAAAATCTAACTATTCATCAACAGGAAAAAAGCTCAATGAATTGTAGCACATCAAATAAGTCAGCTCATAAAGGTTCATTTGGATAAATCTCAGCAGAACAACGTGGAGCACAAGGTTGAAACTTTGTCTGATGTCTGTAAGAAGTTCACAGGCAAGAATGAATGTTAGTTTTGAATTCCCAGAGTTTTAGCTATAAATAAAAATGACTAAATAAAATATTGTTCACAGTAAAAAAGAAAAAAGAAAGAAATCTTTATGTAGTAAGACATAATGAGAAGTGGTGAAAAATGTCACAGGACATTGTATATAACATGTAATGTATCTAACATGCCATTTGTTTTTAAAAACCTGCATCTGTAGATATGTAGTAAAAGATTCGAATGAAACATAAAATACAGACATTCGCTCTGAGAAGGGGCAGGGATTAGGGAGTAGGATCAAAGCAGATTCATTTTTTTAACTCTTCATTCTTCATTAAGTTTCATTACTTCATAAGGCATGTTAAATTTGTAATGAAAAATAATCATTAAATTTAAATAAAGGCACATTCTAATAAGTATTTTGGCTTTTAACAAACACTGCAAGTATGAAAACACAAAAAAAGGCCTTTATTTAAACATAATTGTTTTCATCCAATTCTTCTATTCGAAAATACTTTCCCTCTCTAGAATCAAAATCGGGATTTTTTCCTGCAATTATTCCCTGTCCCTAAGCCCCAATAAACAAGTAGTTATACATTGTTTAATGGGTTAGGGTGAACACTGAAAGCAAGGCAGTAATTAAGAATAATTACTCTCATTAAATCTGAACTGAACCACTTGCCCTTTACCTAACTAAAAAAAGACAGCAAGGCAGACTAAAAAATAAAGTTCTTCTATGACCGGAGATTCCCCCCAAGTCAAATGATTTTTTCTAACACCTTATATGGACAGTTCCTGCATACTGGCTCCTCCCACAGGAAAAGCTGCAGGGGGCGGGGGGTGCCTGCAGAACTCCCCTCTGCTCCCTTTGTCACGGGGCGCAGCAGCAGATGGTCTCACCAGCAACAGCAGACATCTAAACAATGCCTAGAAGCCAGGCACCATTCTAAGCACACCACACACAGTAACTCATCCACCCCTCACAGACAAGAAACTGAGTTTCAATAACTTGTCCAAGGTTGTACATGGTAAAATGTACAAAGAGAAGGAAGAAAAAACTCACCTCTGCTCCTCACTGCTCTCTGGGGTTCTAGGAGTAATTCACACCCCTCCACCCACTCCTTCTAAAGCCTGACTGCAGAGGTGAAAACCAGGGGAGGGCACGAGAGCACATGCTTCTCTTCATCCCTCAGTAAGGTCCAGTGGAGGCTAAGAGGCAGAGAAGGGGAAACCCTGCCCAGTCTTCCCTGCAGGATGCTGTCACTCCTTCCCTCCTCTCCCTGGTTATGGAAGCCACAGCACCCACAGGAGAAAAGGAGGGATGTACAGCATCACGCACAGAACTGAAGTCATCCCCTTACCTTCCCCTGGATTCTCTACTTCAGGGAGGTCAGTCCAGCCAGGAACCTGGGAATCACCCGTCACTCCTTTCTCAGGCCCCAAATCCAATCAGCCTCAGCAATAAGGCTGCCTTAATCTCCTACCATCACAAGCTTCCCCTCTTCCCACGAAATTTTTTTCAAGAGCTTTTGAGTAATCTTCCTACTCTCAATTTTTTTCCACTGTCAATTTTAGAATGCTACAAAATAGGGTTTTTCTATAAAGAGTCCCTAGCCATGGTATGCCCCTGCTTAAAATTCTGCAACTGCCCCCACCTTCGTAAAGATAAATTCCAAACCCCACAGGAATGGATACCAAGCCCATTTTGATGTGGCCCTCGCTTGTCTGACCCCATCTTTCATGGCTCCTCTCTTCCAATCCTAAGGTCACAGCCATGATGGCAATTGTCCAAATGTGTCATGCTCACTCTGACCTCTCACCCTCTGTGTGCCACCCTCTCATTGGGACTGGAAAAACAATGTCACTTCAAACAGCATCTGGTAATATCTGTTGATTTACTTGACTTCCCTTTGACTGACGTCCTATCACCAGTGGCGGACACACACAATGATCTACGTCTCTGTGTGCCCAGAACAGTCCTAGTTCACACCTGTCATTTTAGCCCACTCAGCTCCCCATCTCCCAGGAGCCCCAGTCTGAGAACTTCATTGTGTGCCAACTCCAAGCAGGTGCTCCGACTCTTTAGCACCAGAGCCCACCCCGTCTTTTCAGAGCATAGGAGTCAGGGGAGCTGCTGGTACCAGCCAGGGATCAACTAGACAGCAGAACCAGCAGGAGACACATAGGAAGAGATTTACTACAAGAAACTGTTTGATGCAATTGTGGGGCTACCTAAGGAACTCCAAAATCTGCAGGTCAGACCTTCAAGGAAGGGCAAGCTGGAACTCTAGGTTACAAGCCAAAGCTGCTGTCCACAGGACGATTCTCCCTTCTGTCAGGAAGTCTCAGCTCTGCTTCTAAGGCCTTTCCACCGATTGAGTCCGCTGAATTAGCTAGAATAATCTCCCCAATTTAAAGTTAACTCTGCATTTTAACCACACCTGCAAACACCTGTACAGCAACACCTGGACTGATGTTTCACTGAGTATCTGGGGACAGCACTCTAGCCCCGCTAACGCATCAGGAAAACCATCACACCCTTTAAGCCACCAGAACTACAGCAAAGAAAGGTACACTCCTGGCATCTCAAGTCGCTTTCTACAGCAACTTTGTATTCTTGATTGTCAGGTTCCCAAGTAATAAAACTAGACTTCAAATTCTAGCTAACAAGTGTGAAAGAAAGCGCAACTTTTTTTCAAAATACCATTTTGCAACCTCTGATGAAATGGTAAATTCCGGCAATGCTCACCAGCAGATAAAAGGATAATGGGGAAGTGCAGCAGAGCGGTGAGGACAACACTACCTGAACACACGGATCTATCTTCACGTCACTAGAAGTTGGACATACACACATTAAGAATCTCATGATGGGAAGCAATATGCTGGACACAGCATCATCTGTGTAGCATTTCCAACTTCCCAAAAGAGTTGAATCTGAACTTAATTGAGCCTTTAGAGCTAACTTCCATTTTGCAGGAAACACGGAGGACAGGGAAACAAGTTAACACCCCCAGAAAGCAGAGAGACCAATCTGGAATGAGAAATAAATACTCTGTAGGACAATTGACCTGGTTTCTGTAACAAGTAAATGCCACGAAGAAAAAACAAAGAAAAGGAAAAGGTGGTAGAGAAAGAAGAGATGAAGGAGACTCAGGACATATAACAAGCAAAGGGCATGTACAGATCTTGTTTGGATCTTGATTCAAACAAACCACGTGTACAAAGACACTTTTGAGAGAAAGACGAACATGGACCGAGTATTAGACCACACCAGGAAATCACTGGTGATTTTGCCATCTATGAAAATAGCATCACAGTTATATCAGAAACATGTCCCTGTGTAAAATTACGTAATGTCTTGAATTCGCTTTAAAAAAAAAAAGCCAGTCTTCATGGATTAATTACACTTTGAGAGCAAGGATAACAAGCCTATGTACGTTATTTCTATAGTGAAATAAGGTAGTTAGATAGCTAACTCACAAATTAACTTTTAGAATACAATTCGGCTCACAGACTGGGGGCACCTAAACCTGAAGTAGGGTCTAGGACACTTAAGCTGCTCTATTACACCTCATCTCGATCCCAACAGTAATGGAAGGTGCGGGGAAGGCAGGCCACTGAGTGCTACCAGAGTTGTGACAGCTGCTGGACCAAACTCATGAAAACACGACAGATCCTGTGGCTTCAACTGAGGTTTGTGTTTCCAACATTTCCAACAAAGGCTGACATTTCAGGGTGTCTCTAGTTATTTTAGGCATGTCACAAATTTCCTTCTGGAAAAAAAACCGTGAAGTCTTACATATTTACCTGGCTTTTATAAAAATGTATGCATGAGAAAATTAATTTGAAAACCAGAAAAGTTTGAAGTCAAATGAAAAACTAGGGGAAAATATTTGCAACATAAACACAGATAAAAGGAACCTCTACAAATCAATTAAAAAAAAAAAAAAAGCCTACAACCCAGTAGAAAAATGAACAAAGAAAACCTGCAGTTCACAAAGAAATAAATCCAGATGACCAATAAGCACAAAGTTACTCAATCTTACTCATAGTTAGAGAAACATAAATCAAGATGCAATTTTTCATGTCAAACAAGCAAAACTTTAAAAAATTGACAGCACCTAGTACGGGCAAAGGTGAGAGAAACAGCCTCTCCTTCATTATTAACTGGAGTGTAAACTGAGCGTCTTTGTGGGGCAATTTGGTACTACGCTTCAAAATTACATATGAACAAAATCTTTGACCCTGCAATTTTCCTTATCAAAATATATTTTTTCACCCAAGATCATCTTCAAGGACATCCACTGCAATACTCTTTAAAAAACACTGAAACTTTAAAGCAAGGAACAACCTATGTGCCCATTGACAAGGACTGGTTGAATAAATAATGATCTATTCAATCAGTAAGAAACTCTGCAGCATTGAAAAGGTATGAAGTAGAGCTTAGAGTCCTAAGATACATTAATGTGAACAAAAGCTGAAGAAGAGGATATATATCTGGGTGTGGAAACATACTTAAACATGCATGCAAGTTTTCTTCAAGGCTCCAGCTCCTGGGGACCCTATGAAGGAGTGCTGTCCACAAAGTCCTCTCCTCAACTGCCCTTCTCAACCCCTACGGACGCATCCTATGGCTTCTTTTATGGAGCCGACTCCTCTCACGTTTGGTCTTTCCCTTTTCCCGCTGCCTCTTTTTCCCACCATTATTATCTTTTCCGAAGGACGTGCCAGAAGTAGGACAGCTTCAGTTTTGTCATTTTCACCTCCAGGGATGTTTCAGGCTTATTTTGCTCTAGGACCCACTTGCTTGTCTTTCTGGTGGCCCAATGTATCCACAGAAGTCTCCTCCCACGTGGTATTTCAAGTGAATCAATTTTCCTGATACTATCAGCCTTCTTCACTGATAGAAGAGAACAGGGATAAATAAAGGAATTGTCAGGAAACTGAGAGAGGACCCAGGGGAGGTCAGGACACTGAGAGATGATTCAGTTGAAGTTCGGTAACATTGTGTCTTTTGTGAATTTCTTTAGCAATGTTCAATAGGCCTAGAAGAAAAACGGTTACCGAAGGAGGAATTGGCTAGTGGGCACAAAGGAAAAAGAAGGAAGGGCAAAAGAATCTTTTGAACAGCTGACTGTGAGGTATGGCCTTGAAGAGAGAGAAGCGAGGCTTTCTCCTCTGCTGGGAATACCCTCTCCCCTATCTTCTGGGCCTAGAGAAACCTATTAATCCTTTAAAGCCCAATCAAATGCATCCTCCTCTATAAAGGTTTCCATATCTTCCTCTTTGCTCCCAAGGTTCTCCAGACTTAGTAGTTATCACATATCCATCAACAATACTCCTGTGTTTCTCGATAAATGCAGAGGTGTTAATGGTTATTTTACTTGATACATCAGCTGTATTGGCAAACTATAGAGCATAACACTTAGCCCTGAACTGCACAACACCAGACTCTCGAAATCATCCTTGTCCCTCGCTAGCTGTTCATTATGTTCCTTTGCTGGTTCATCACCTCAAACTTACGGAATCTACAATTGCCTAAGGATTCAGGTCCTCTACCGTTGACATTCACTCCTCTGGTGACCGTCTCCAGTTTCACAACTTCATATACCAAATGTTCACTGATAGCTCCCAAATGTTCTTTTCCAGCACTGACCGCCCCACTAGACTCCAGACGTAACTCCTACTCAACATCTCCACGTGGATGACTGAGCGACACCTCAAACCTAACACATCATAACTGAACTAATCTTCCCCCACACACCTGACCCTCAGAGTTTTCTACTTCTCAGTTCACGGCAATTCCATCCTCCCAACGGCTCAAGCCCAAACCCCTGACAACCATCTTACACTTACTACCCACAGTCAGTCCACAAACCAGTCTGTTAGCTTTACCTATGAAATACGTCCACAACTGAACTGCTACTAACCACATTCACTTCTTTCCATTCTGTGAAGCCACTACCATCTCATCTGAATTATTATTACAAGACCTTCCTAATTAATCTCCTGGATTTCGCCTACCACACTCTCTAATAATCTGTTGTTCTTATGGCAGCCAGAGTGATCCTGTTAAAAATCTGAATCAGACCATATCACTCCTCTGCTCAGAAATTTCCACTAGTTATTCACCCACGGGCAGGATTCATGTAGTATGATATTTGTATCTCCACGTGACTAACAATATCTTGCCACATAGTAAGTACTTAGTAACTATTTGTTAACTGACTAAATGAAAGTAAATTGGAACCAAATTTTAGAGAATCTTAATATCACATTAGGGCTTGGACTTATAAATATTAGGAAGTCACCACATGGATCAAAAAGAAAAAATACATCATGTACATTCTGGGCCTGTTTCCATCCCTACTCCAGGTAGAGTTACACATAATTATGAACTAAGCGAGAGAACAAAGCCAACATATAATTTTTCTGGAACTAGAGAGTCATCTGCAGATGTTGCACGAGAACTGTTAGTGTAATGATTTTGTTGCACTGAATCACCCTAGAAAATAACAGTGCAATGTACATACAACAATCTCAATAAATACTGCTGTCTTTGGCAGACAGTCCATATTACTGTTACTTGAAAATCTCCTTCAGACTTACAGTAAAACCTCTAAGAAAAGATAGACTTCATCCTTTTAAAGGTATGAACCTCTAAAACCAAATTTATCCCAAAGTCTGATAATAGAATGATATAAATTGCAAAGAGGCTTCTGAAGATTGAGATGATTACATCAGATTACAATGAATTTACTTCTATTGTTTAATTTTAATGATTAATTTGATGTATTTTCAAAATTATACAGCAGCAAAATTACCTTCTAAAACCATGAAATTTGCTTATCACATTTCCTCATCTCTAAAATAATCATAACAGTATATAGGACTATTGTGCAGGTTAAATGAATATAGGTAAAATCTATTAGAACAGTGATAGCCCGGTAAGCATCAATACATGAGTAATATTAGTTATTAGTTTAGTGAAGTGAAAATAATCAAATATCTTAATCCAGTGTGAACTATTCGGAGCCACACTAGAATGGTCAACTGTTTGGAAAGAGCAGCTGAGATAACACACATAAGGAGCCATGTAAAAAGTGAAAAGCCATCGCCTCTGAACCTACACACAACACAGCTCTTTGAAGTCAGCAGTAACATATTTTGACTGAGAATTGCTTTAGTTTTAAAAAACCATTTTTCACACTGTCATTACTTTATCTTTCATCAAACGAGATTTCTCATTTCGAACAATCACAAGCAGTTCTCTGTTTCATTAGCGGTTATCTAGTTATTTTCAGACCCAACGTGAATACACGGTGAAGTCTCAGGTGCAGTCTACTACCAGACGGTCCAAGTAGGTTGCCATGTGGGTAGCAAACATCTCACTGGGATAGCTACGCCTTTATCAAGCCAAACTGAACGTCGGCCAACAAACAGGAAGACGTTAGAGATCTTTTCAAACAGCGAACAGAAGTTTGAATCACACTGAACATTCCTGAGCCATAAAGTAAAACCATTATCTTGCGATTATCCCCTACAGCAGGGGTGTCAACCTCATTTTCACCGGGCAGAATGTAGAGCTCCTTGCCCCTAGTTAAGGAGTGGTTACATTTATACAGTCCTAAAGTTACTTCGGCCCTTTGAAGGCAACCGCGAGGCTGCTGTGGCCCCGGTGAAAAAGAGGTTGACACCCCTGCACCACAGATTTCAGCTGAAGGTCGAAATTAGCCCACCCTCTCAGGTGAGCTAATAGAGCAAGGGCAGTTCGCGATCACGAATGTGAATAATAAAGGTGGGTAACACAGATAAGTGACTCCCCTGCAGCTCTCCCTTTTGCCTTTTTTCCTTAAACAAAGATTAAAGCAGCTGAAAATTAATTGTGAAGTCATGTGTTTTTAAACTCCCCGCCTTCCAATATTTGCGGGGTGGGGCTAGGAAGAGTATAAAAGCGAAAGGCTGGACCCAGACAGACGTGCGGGGGCCCAGCAAACCAGGACCTGGAAGCCGCCCGGGGACGAGCGAAGCGAGGGTCCCGCAACAGTGCTCTCCCCAACGCTCAGCTGGGCGAGCTGCATTCGCAGAACGCTCGGAGGCCCGACCTCGCTCCTCGCAGCCGGCCGGAGGATGCAAGCGGTACCCCGGCACCAGAGAAGGCGACGTATGCAGAGAAGCAGAAAAACGTAAAACCCAGCTTCGAGTAATACCTCACTGGCCCTCCACTCGCGTCTCCCGGAAAGCAGTCGGGCGGCGGTGACGTCAACGAGGCGCCCGCTCTGCCTGCCGCGTCAGCGCCGCTCTGTGATGACCTCACGCCGCTTGCCCCGCCCCTTCTCTGCTGGCCCCGCCCCTCCTCTTCTCCCTACTCCGCTCTCAAAGGCAACCGTTCCAAAGTGCCTCTGGCTAACGTAGTGGAAGGAGGTTGAGAAGAAACCCTGGGCACCATTCTCTAGATTTGTATTTGGCCAAAGCCCCTAATATAGGTTGAGCTTTTTTAACTAGAAAAAAGGTGTTCGTTACTTAAGCTTTGTTCAGGTTTTTACTTTCACCAAAGCTCATTCCAGGGCCATGGTTCCTACTACGTTCCCATTGTCTCCTTCAAAATGAGGCTGGAAAAAGCAGCTTCCTAAATCATCTGTGATGAACAAACTCTTTATTTTTCCAATCCATCGCTAAGAGGTACTTTTGTAAAATGCAGTAAAAATGGATTACTTAAAAGATGGGGGGGGAAAGCAAAATATTTCAGTAAACACAGAACAAACATTAAACAAAATAACAAAAATTGCACACATTGTTTATTAAAAGTGTAAGAAACAGTTAATCATCATTTTTACATTCCTAACCCTTTATTCCGCAATCGTAATTTATTTAACAAAAAGCTTTGAACAAACACCCTGTATGTCAATACCTAAAGATTTTTAAGTAGCAAATGAGTTATCTTCTGGTTCATTATTCTACTCTAGCCAGATTACAGTAGCTTCTAGTAGAGGGTAATGTATCTAAACTGTTCCTCTGTTTTGTTTTGTGTTTAATTTTTATTCATTGACTTTTAGAGAGAGAGGGGTGAGAGGGAGAGAGAGAAACATTAATTTGTTGTTCCACTTACTCACATATGTGTACATCCATTGGTTGCTTCTTGTATGTGCCCTGACTGGAGATCCGAAACCTTGGCATATGGGGATGACACTCTAACCCTGAGCTAGCCAGCCAGGGCAAAATTAAATTATCTTCTGATGGAAGCAATGAATTCAAGATGTTATACATTGCTAGGCCCGCAGTTACCAAGCGAATTCTAAAATGTCACAAGGTGCAATGTAGTCCTACTGCATGTGACTAGCGCACGATTCACACCTCATGGGACTCAACAGGTGACTTCGACAACATCCAAACTAATCCATACCCTGTTCAAGAAAATCAGTTTACCGATCACAGTTATTCCAACAATGCCAAATTGCCATAAAAGTTTATAAATGATTATTCTCAATTTCTGCACTCATCTCAGATAATGAATAGACAGATAATGAACAGTCCATGGACTGACCCTAGTCCACAGATCGCAGGAGGTGCACTGTCCCCGAAAGCTGGATAACTAACCTTACCATGAAGAGTGTTGAGACCTGGGAAAACTGAAATATCACCCAGAATAAATCAGAGCCTGCGAGACTGCCCTACACCAAGATGATACTGAGACTTTAAGGCAACTTGTCACATCTTTTCATCACTTGGGTCCTTCAGGAAGCAAATATGGAAATGGAGTTAGGAATAGAAGAGGTTTGTGGGGCTGGTAGGGAAAAGATGAAAAGGGAGGAAGCAGGACTGGGCAAAAAGCCTCAGACCAGGATGAACATCTCACAGGTCTTAGCCAATGCAAAGGTAAGCTCTAAAGCAAAGGGTGCCCCTTAGAGGACACTACACTGGGCAGAAACAGTGAGGCAATGGTACCCCCGTCTATGTTCAGTCATTGGCAAGATCATGGCTCTGCTTAAAAACAGAGGCAGAGGCTAAAGGTGCTACCAGCTGGAGGCTGCCAGCCAACTGCAGTTCTACAACTGAATGGTAAATTCTTTCTGAAAGGAGATCTGATGGGCACACCTCCTCAGCTGCTATGCACTGGACCATCCGCACTCTGGCAGCACCACGATCCCATTGTGTGTTAAACAAATATTTACTGAGTTCCCGTTATGTGCCAGACTCTATTCTACATGTTCCATGTACAGGAGTGGAAAAAGTCCCTCCCCGTATGGAACTTACATTCAAATTTACCACTGGGAACACTGCCCTCTTTTCTTCCCCTCCCCTTTCCTCCACTTTCCTCTCCCATTCTCCATCTTCACTGCACTTTTTCTCCTGTAACACCTGATTTCAGCATTTAAACCTTCCTGGCTCATGCTTGAGTATTGCTTGGAGCCCCTAACGAGCAATGGGGAAAGAAATGTCACCCAGTGGAATCTGGAGAAACCACATTCATAGGTACAGAGAAAAGACTGGCAGTTGCCAGGTGTGTGTGTGCGAGGTGGAGGGGTGGGGTGGGGTGGGGGTGTTCGGTAGGGCAGGATTGAGGGGCGGGCAAAATGGATGAGGGGATCGAAAGGTACAAACTTCCAGTTATAAAATAAGTAAGTCATGGGGATGCAATGCCCAGCGTGGTGACTATGGTTTAAAAAAACTGTGTTGCATATTTAAAAGTTGCTAAGACAGTAGATCTTAAAAGTTATCACAAGAAAAAAAAATTGTAACTATGCCAACTGATGAACGTTGATTAAATTTATAATGGTAATCATTTTGTAATATATGAGGGAAGACCCCCCAAAATGGAATTTATTTATTAAAACTTGTATATTTATTCTTACATATTTAAACTTCTGCCGCCTTCAAAATACTCTCTATGGGATGCAAGGCTTTTTTCCACTGCTCAAAACAGTTTCTGAACTCGTCAATTTCAATACTGTTTAGTGATTCTGCAGTTGTTGTTTTTACCTCTCCCACATCGGTAAAATGTTTCCTTTTGAGGAATTTTTCTCATCTAGGGATACAAAAAAACATCACTTGGGGCGAGATCAGGTGAATAGGAAGGGTGGAGCATGGTGGGGCTGGGTGGGGGTGGAATGATGCCATTTTTGGTCAAAAACTGCTGAACACTCAGCGCAGTGTGGGCAGGAATGCTGGTAAATCACCCATCATAAAATGGGCAAACACATTGAAAGAGCCTTCAAAAAAAATTCACTGAAGCTGAAGGCAGCCTCTCACAACATCAGCTGGTACACTGATACAAATGGGTTCCTAGAACACTCACCTAGAGGGGGAAGCCTGTACTACAAGGGGCCCATGCTCCAGAAGATAATTTTGTTTTGGGGGGGATCCTCCCTTGCATTATATCAAATCATTATGTTGTACACCTTCAATTAATATAATGTTCTATGTCAATTACATCTCAATAAAACTAGGGGAAAAGAAGTTATCCAAAACCTCAGGTCACAGGGAGAGAAAGTACCTCCCAAGAGCATTTCAAAACCACTGCATTATGCTTCTTCAAGTGTCTGTTGCTCCATTCCACACGAGGAAGCTGAATTCACCTTAAAGGACTAGTGAACACTCCAGCCCTCGGCTATGATGAAGGAGAGTGGATATGTAACAGTAGAGCTGGCACTGGAAGCAGAAGATAAAGGCACCGATCACATTCCCAGCACGGATTAGTTCCTTCCCCTTGATTATGTCATATTACAAATGATGGTGGGGGAGACACTATGGCAGCTCACAGGGCAAGCAAGCACTGTGACCCTAGGCAAGTTATTTAACCTCTCTGATCCTCAGTTTTCTCACCTGGAAAATAGAGGCAATAATAGTACCTATTTCATGGGTACTGTGAAGACCAAATGAGACACTGTAAGTGCTTACCACAGTGCCTGACACAGAGGAAGCATTTAATAAGCATTGTTAGTAACCAGAAGTATCACTAAATAATATCACCAAAGCAGGAGGAAATGAGATCATTGTGATGTTAATGAAAAAAGGAAAATTACGATGTTGAATTTAGGGAGTTTCTTAAATCTTAGTGTTCAAACTATGTTTAACAAAATTGGGCTCCCAATTAATATCAGAGTAAAATCTTAGAATTTTTTTCTCTTTTTTATTCCAGGGATCAAACCCAGGACCTCATACAGGCAAAACCTGGGCTCTACCACTGAGCTGCATTCCCCTCCCCCTTCGAATTTGCTTTCTGTCTTCTGAATGACAGCATGAGAAAAATCACCATTTTACAGTCATCTCAACTACTGACTCAGTGAGATTCACCAAGAGATGCTAAATAAAAATAGGACATTCACACCACCTTAAATCATCTCACCACAGATTATTTTAGAAATACAGAGGTAAAAATGGTAATGTCGGAGTGGTGCCAGTGTGGTTGGTGAGGGCCCCTTCCAACAGCACACTGCTGACTTCTTGTGCTCTGCCTTGGGGAGGCAGAGGGTAGCTGGCAGGCCTCGTTGATAAGGCACTAATATCATCATGAGGACTCCACCCCCGTGACCTAATCCCCTCCCAAAGCTCCAGCTCCTAATTCCATCACCATGGGCACTAGGATTTCAACATAAAAATTTGGAGGAGGGTTGGGGGGTCACAAGTGTTCAGACCATAGCACTTCACTTCACTGTGCTTTATTGTCCTAGATGATTTACTTCAAAAAATTGAAAAAATACAGAGTTTGAAAACCTTCTTAGGATTGGCCACTTGAAAAAATGATTGTGATAAAGTAATACTTATTTAAGGAATTGATTTCTGTCATATTCCTTTCAAACCTCCTGAAACCTTGCCACATAATAATGTCCTTCCCCAAAAATCAATGTTTATAGGCACAATGAAAAAAATACATTTATTTATTACTCAGAATGAATCCTTCCTATGAATTGCCTGTAGCTCTTTGCTCTGATTTTAAAACTGCCTCCTGCCATTCCCAAGAATAACCTGAGTGTTCTGGACTGATATCAGCTCAAGGTGTAAAGGGAAGGAACCTCAGTCCAAGACTCAGATTTGTCCTCATCAAAGGTGTGGGCATGCGATTCAGTTAAGTGCTCTGAACCTGATCTGTAGAATCAGTAAAATTATGATTCCCAAACTACTAATTATTTTTCTAAATTTTATAACAGAAATTAGGTGCTCTATTTTGCAATTTAAGGCTTTGGGACTCTTCTCTTGTGTATTCCTTAAAAGGCCAGGCTCTACTGACTTTCCAGCATTGTAAGATAGGCCTCTGTTATGAGAAGCTTAACAGTTTCAATAAACAGATCCACAAGTTTTCAGCCCTCTCTGTGTCTGTGCCCTTTGCCATTCTTCTCATCTGGAGTCAAAGTCCATTTTCCAATCCCTTGATTCTGAGCGTGGCCATTTGATTTGTTTTAGCAAATGGGCTAATAATGGATGCAGTACAAGAGGAGGCTTGAAAACGTAAGCTTGCTCCATTGTGGTTCTGCCATCACAGTGAGGATAGGCCTAGCTTGTCCATTGTCCCACAAAGAGGATAAGTGTCACACAGAGCAGATCCCACTCATCCAGCCAAGCCGGCTGAAACCAGCTGACTCGAAGCCCACCCCCCAGACACAGGAGGGAGCCCAGTCAAGATCAGACCCAGGCCAACCTAGCTGAAGCCTTGGGCACCCGAGAAGTAAATATACAATGTCCTATGCCACACAGCAATTTTGTGGCTCTTGCTAACTGCCACCATTTAGTAAAAATGTATGAAGAAGGAGAGCAGTGAGTGTGGCTTCTTGGAAAATGTTAATTCTCCTAGGTGTTAAGAGAATTATTTATTGAACCAAAAAATGTAAAGGTCAGCTGGGGCTCATTTCACAGCATTATAAAAGTGATATTGGTGAAATGTAATACTCCTGAAATGAATGAACACTTTTTTATTACAATGCTGCATATCTGTTTGAAAGTGCATGTCTGTGCAACAAGAGGCAGGCAGAGAACAACCACCATCAGATGGTGCGTTGCTGTCGGCGTATTCATCTGAGGGCTCTAGAATGTACCAAAACTGTTCTTGCTTTATTAACATATTTAATTTGTAGCTCAAAGAATCTATATGCATATTACACACAGTTCCACTGATTATTATACAGACATCAAGCTGACTTATTTTTTATCCACAGATCCTAAAAACATGTTCCGTTGCATATTTTAAGGAAGCCTCACTAACCATCTATTGTATTTATCTAAGCATAAAAAAGACGGGATAAAGTTAAATTTCTACAAATGGGATATAATTTTTTTAAAGATTTTATTTATTTATTTTTAGAGAGAGGAGAAGGGAGGGAGAAAGAGAGGGAGAGAAACATCGATGTGCAAGAGAAACATACACCCCAACCGGAGACCCCACCAGAAACCCAGGCATGTGCCCTGATCGGGAATCAAACTGGAGACCTTTGCTTTGCTTGATGACGCCCAGCTGAGCTACACCATCAAAGCAGAAGGAAATTTTATAGTAAATTCTGTAAAAAATGGTTTGATTGTTTCTCCAATTTGAAAATTGGAAGGAAATAATATTATTAAAATTTTATTTTATCATATATTAACAAAATTCTGATTATAACTGCAATATACTAATTCATAGAATGAATAAGGACAGAATCAAATTTTGGTTGGGATTTTTGTTAAAAATTTTTTCTGACAAAATTATTAGATTTTTTTAACTGTAGTGTGGTATCCCAAATTGGATTCAGGACATAAAAAGTACATTAGCAGAAAAAAAATGGTGAAATCTGGATAAAATTTGGAGTTTAGTTAATAATAATAAACAAATGTAAATTTCTTAGTTTCGACAAATGTTCCATGTTAATTTAAGATACTGACATTAGGAAAACTGGTGAGGAGTGGACAAGAATTCTCTGTACTATATTTGGGAT
This sequence comes from Macrotus californicus, assembly GCA_007922815.1. Classification (NCBI taxonomy): domain Eukaryota; kingdom Metazoa; phylum Chordata; class Mammalia; order Chiroptera; family Phyllostomidae; genus Macrotus; species Macrotus californicus. The sequence goes on along the minus strand of VMDR010005210.1, from coordinate 36,357 downwards.
GTTTCTATAAATCTAACATTATTCTAAAATTAAAAGTTTATTTTGGAAATGAAGTACTGACTTCTGGTCAAGATGGTAGCATAGGCAGACATGGCTCACCTCTTTGCACAACCACATGAAACTTACAACTAAAGTATAGAATAACCATTATTCAGAACCATCAGAAATTGAGTTGAATGGAAGTTTGACAACTACGGAATTAAAGAACCATATCCATCCAGACTGGTAAGGGGGTGCACAGATGTGGAACAGGCTGGTCCCACATCCACATGTGATGAATAAAATTCGGGAGGGATATCTCAGGAGTGAGGAGTCCCAGCCCCACACAAGACACCCCAGCCCAGGATTCCAGTATCAGGAAGGTAAGTCCCCACAACTTCTGGCTGCAAAAACCAACCAGGGGATTGAGTCTGTGGAAGAAACTTCTGGAGCGCTAAGCAGTTCCTCTTAAAGAACACACACATGGACTCACCTACTCAGACTCACTCCCTCTGAGCTCCAGTGTGGGGGTAGCAGCTTGGAAGGCACCACTAGCATACTGGGAGAGACTGAGGGGTCTGACATCAAAGTGAGCAGAGGTCATGGTCCCTTTTCTGCCCACCCTCCACCACAGAGCCACAGAGCTGGCATGCTGGGACCATATTTGAGGCTCCATCAGCCTGGCTAACACTGTTTGCCCCACCTTGGAGATCCCCTGAGGTTTTACTCCACCAACTTGGGGCCCACCCAAGCTGCTTTTCCATGTGAATGACTGGTCTTGGCTCATACTCCACAACTTCCTAAATCCTCTCAAACAAGCAAAGGCTGGCTTCAGTGAGCCCCAGGCCTAGCACTAGCAGCAGCCAGCCCAGATTCACAGCTTGGCTTCCCCTAGGAACCTCCAAGCTCAGCACAAGTAGCAGCCATCTCAGATTGCTTTATAGTTCAGGCAGGGTGGCCCCAGGCAAAACATAGGTGGGGGCTGACATTGACCTGCACCACCTTGGAAATCCCAGGGCCAGTGCACCCAGTAGACAGCAACAGACCACATCGGAGTACCACCAACCTGCCCCTGCACAGCTGATCCTTCACAGAAAGCAGAGGTTTGGGTAAGTGGTCACAGCCAGTCCTTGCAGCTGAATGGACTGGGTAAATTCCTCCCATTGATCAACCAACAGTAACCAAGCCTCAACTACAAGAGGAGGGTGTACTCAGCCCACAGGAAGGGCGCACCTCGAGTGCCCAGCTTGAGTGACACGTGAGGCTGTGCCACTAGACCCTACAGGACACCTACTACATTAGGCCACACTACCAAGACATGGAGTCAAAGCAGCTCTACCTAATACATAGAAACAAACACAGGGAGGCTGACAGAACGAGGATGTAAAGAAACATGGCCCAAATGAAAAAACAGGTCAAAATTACAGAAAAAGAACTAAACTAAATGGAGATAGCAATCTATCAGATGCAGAGTTCAAAACACCAGTTAAAGGATGTTTAAGGAACTTAGTGAGCACCTCAACAGCATAAAAAATATCCAGTCAGAACTGAAGGATACACCAATTGAAATAAAGAACAATTTATAGGGAAACAACAATAGAGTGGATGAAACTGAGATTTGGAACATAAGGAAGAAAAAACAACCAATCAGAATAAGAAGAAGAAAATAGAATCCAAAAAAATGAGGATAGTATAAGCAGACTCTGGGACAACTTCAAGAAGTCCAACATTTGCATCATAGGGGTGCCAGAAGGAGAAAAGAAACATCAAGAAATTGGAAATCTATTTGAAAAAATAATGAAAGAAAACTTCCTTAATTTGGTGAAGGAAATGGACATACAAGTCCAGGAAGCACAGAGAGTCCCAAACAAGATGGATGCAAAGAGGTCCAATCCAAGACACATTATAATTAAAATGCCAAAGGCTAAAGATAAAGAGAGAATCTTAAAAGCAGCAAGAGAAAAGCAGATAATTACCTATAATGGAGTTCCTATAAGATTGTCAGCTGATTTCTAAAAAGAAACTTTGTAGGCTAGAAGGAATTGGCAAGATATGTTCAAAGTCATGAAAGCAAAGACCTACAGACAAGATTGCTCTACCCAGCAAAGCTATCATTTAGAATGGAAGGGCAGATAAAGAGCTTCCCAGACAAAAAAAAACTAAAGTGCATCATCACCAAACCATTATTATATAAAATCTTAAAGGGACTTATTTAAGAAGAAGATCAAAACTATGAACAATAAAACAACAAAAATACATATCTATCAACAATTGAATCTAAAAACAAAGTAAGTAAACAAGAAGAAGAGAGAGAGTCATGGATACAGCAAGCGTTTTGATGGTTGCCAGATGGGAAAGGGGTGTGGGGAATGGGTGAAGAAGTAGGGGATTAAGATGTACAAATTGATGCTTACAGAATAGCCACAGGGATGTAAAGTACAGCACAGGAAATGGAGTAGCCAAAGAACTTACACACATGACCCATGGACATGAACAATGGTGTGGGGATTGTGTGAGGGAGTAGGGGGTGCTGGGTGGAGGGAGGCAAAGGAGGAAAAACCAGGGCAATTGCAATAGCAAAATCAATAAAATATATCTTAAAAAATAAAAGTTTTTTTCAAAATTATTAGGTGACAGAGTTTGAAACAACAAACTCTCTTTTGAAGCATCATCTTGTCCTAATCCATGTAGACTTCCTCCTCTTTAACAGTAACTCATTTAACTCTGCCACATCCTCATTCATCCATGACTTTTTCAATTTCCCCATCGCTTTGCTCAACTAAATAAAATACAACATCTTTTGTAACAATTGTTATTGCACTTTGCACAGCCAAGCTACATTTTTTCCCCTGGGTATTGGGAAGAAAGGTGATGGACTCGAGAGTTAAGAAGGTAAGGATGCTCTGGCTGGAGTGGCTCAGTTGGTTGGGGCATCACCCAGTAAACCAAAAGGCAGTGGGGTCATGAGTTCAATTTCTGGTCAGGGCACATGCCTAGGATGTGGATTGCAGGTTGAGGCAACCAATTGATGTTTCTCTGTCCTTTCCTTTTCCTCTCTCTAAAATCAATAAGCATGTCCTTGATGAGGATTTTTTTAAAATGAAGGGAGAGATATTTGATTTTATAGGTGGTCAGTTTTTTATCAAATGACCTATACAACCTCATGACTGTAGGAACACAGATGATGTTGGGAAGACGGGGAACCCTGCACCTCCACTTTTCCTACACTTTAAATTCATTAACACTGAGAAAATAAAGCAGCCAATAAGAATTAGCAGCCAATGGGGGAAAAAGGGAAAAGGCCCAGGAGAAACCTAAATGAGGGGTACAAACTACATTCAGAGGTTGCCTTCAGTCCACGGAGAGCATAAGATTCTTAGAAGCTAATGACAACAATAACCGAATCCCTGTCTCCCTGAGGCCACGGCTCCATAGAAGGCAGGAGTTCATGTAGGCAAATAGAAATTCAAGACCCAGCCCACTGGTTGGAGTGTCTTCCCCATATGCTAAAGTTGTGATTGGATCCCTAGTAGGGGCACAGGTGGGAAGCAACTAGTGAATGCATGAGTACGTGGAACAACAAATCAATGTCTCTCTCTCTCACTCGCTCTTGCTCTCTCTTTCTCCCCAGTTCTTCTTTCTCTAAAAAATCAGTAAATAAATTTTTTTCAAAATGAAAAAAAAGAAATTCAACACAGACACATACCCAGTTATAATGCAATACCCCAAATAGGCTTGTGTTTGTACTTTTCAGATTATCCCAAAAGGTAAAAATCACAAAAAATGCTAATTCCCACAGAATTCTAGGATCCCTGAAAGTTTGTCTTTGGATGCCAACTTGAGAAACATTGCTTTAAGAGTATAGCAAAGGAAAAGGGAAAATGTAAAATCAGAATTGCTGGCTTATATTCCAGCACAGAACTTAATAGCTGTGTGACTTTCTGCAAGTTACTTTCCCTCTCTGTGTTTCAGTTTCCTCCTCTGTAAAGGGGGATGGGAATGGCATCTTCCTCATAGGTGATTGGCAGGGTTAGAAGTGACAATCTAAGAAAAGAAGGTAAAACTGCGCCTTTGGTACTACCCACTCTTCCCTACTGCTCCCTGCCCAGCCAGTCTACTCTAGGAGGGAAAGTTGATGTAAGGATCACAGGACTAAGGCCCCTTTCCCCTGGACAGCATTGGCGCACATTTACTTTGTTATTTTCTTCCTGAGAGGTTTAAAAGTAACACTTCCTGGTAACACTGTTTTTGCTTTTTCCTTATGTACTCAGCAGTTCTTTTCCTATCCACGCTATGCTATGGTGCTGGCTGATAAAAGTGCCAAGCCGTTTCTGATTTGATTCAATCATAAACATATTGTCAACTTTCAAGATGTTAATTAAGGAATAAAGACAATTGGGTTGTGTTTACAGGGCCTGTATGACTTGCCGTGCCGAGTATGCCTGGTGAGTGAGCCCACAGGTTGAAATGCAGTTCCTCTGCTCCTTGCTGTGTGTTAATGGCTCAATTAAACATTCCTTAAAGTACAGTTTCTCCTTGTTCCAGGAGTGGGTGTTCAGTGATAGTTTTGTTTGGAGACTTTGTGCCAGAGCAGGCCCTCTGATGCTGAAGAAATTCTACAGCTCTATTTCCAAACATATTCTGTTGGCTCATCTCTCCAGTGGGTGGGGGGAGGGGGATCTTGAAAAGGTTTCACTGCAGTCCGTGGCCTTGATTCCAGCACCACAAAGAATCAGGGCCATTTAAAAAAAAAAATGTTTAGGTAACATTGGTTAATAACATTATACACATTTCAGGCGTACAACTTTATAATATGACACCTGTATACTCCATTGTGTGCTCACCACCCAGTCTAGTCTCCTTCCATCTCCATGTACTTGAGGCCCTTTACCCTCTTCATCTTACTCCCACTTCCCTTCCCCTCTGGTAACTACCATTCTGTTGTTTGTATCTATGTGTTTATTGCTTTTTTTTCATATCCCACATATGAAAGCATATGGTTCTGTCCTTTTCTATCTGACTTATGTCACTTAGCATGATGCCCTCAAGGTCCATCCATGTTGTTGCAAATGGCAGTATTTCATCTTTCTATGGCTGAGTAGGATATATATATATGAGACCCTGTCCAGAGAAAAAGTCCAACCATTGTTAATATTATAAGAATGGTTTGCATGACATCGATGTAACCTGGCAGCCAAGTTGAGTGATCTGGAATGCGCATGTGTGAACAATCACAACTTCACTGTACTAGTCAGTGGAGATGGGAGACGCTGTTGAGTGAACATGTGCACTGTGTGGCCATTGCATTCAAAATGACTGAGTGAGTAGAGCAATGAATCTGCATCAAATTTTGCATTAAGCTTGAACATTCCTCCGCAGAAACTATTCTTATGATTCAGAAGGCCGCAGCTATGGGCAACTGGTGATTGGCAGCTTCATCACAACAATGTGCCTATTCATGTATCATGTCTCTTGCAGTTTTTTGGTGAACATCAAATCACCCAGGTGACTCAGCCCTCAACAGCCCAGATTTGGAGCCCTGCAACTTCTGGCTTTTCTCTGGCTCTTCACCTTTGAAAGGGAAGAGATTTCAGAATTTCGATGAGATTCAGGAAAATACAACAGGGCAGCTGATGGCAATTGGGAGAACTGTGTGAGGTCCCAAGGTGCCTACCTTGAAGGGGACTGAGGCATTATTGTCCTATGTACGTTGTTTCTTGTATCTTGTGTCTTCTTCAATAAATGTCTTTATTTTTCATATTACATAGCTATATACTTCCTGGACATACCATAATTAACATAGGGGTACATATATCTTTATCTGCAAACAATACCTCCTATAAGAGGCCGATATATATAAAGAACTCTCCTTAGTTGACTTGATATAGCTACTTCTAGCAACAGTGACATGACAAGATCAGGACCTGATCTGATTCAGTAATTCATCATTACAAAGTACTTCTGGTTCCCAAAGTAAATGGAAAAATGGATATACTGCCAATTATGACTGTGGTTCAGTAATTGAGCTAATAAGGAAGAACGGGTTGGGTTACCTGACATTTTTTACAAAAAGGATAAATTCAACATAAAGCCTCAAGAGAGGCAAATCTTACACACCCCAAAACTTGGGCTTGGAGAATAACCAGGTGACAACTGCAGGTCAACACAAGCGTCTTCAGCTACTGGGAACTTGGGGTGCCCATGCTGGAAAGCCAATCTCCAATAGCACTTATCAAGCAAATTAATTTAGAGGATCATAAATTACGATGAATATCTGAAGAGGTGCCGAGTCGTTCCCTTTCCCAAAGAAGGGCTGGGACCCTACAAGCAAAGGAACTTTGAAATTGAAAAGATTATCCAGATAAACTTAAAACCTGTTTATGCTAACGCAAACTAAAATGTAGAAATAATTATCCTGATAACAAAAAGACTGGGAATGTCTAACTAGAGGCATTGGTAGTAATTTGCACTATTTTGGACTTGCCCTAAGTCATGACGTTTGATAACTGGAAAATAAACAGCTGTCCGTGAAGAGGGCTCGTTCTTTGATAGATCTTCTATAAAATCCTCGTCCATAGTCCTGGCTGGTGTGGCTCAGTTGGCTGGGTGTCGTCGTTCTAGGAAGTGAAGGGTGGCCGGTTCAATTCCCGGTCCCAAGTCAGGTCAGGATGCGTACCAGAGGCAACCAATCGATGCTTCTCTCTCACATCAATGTTTCTCTCCCTCTTTTTCTCCCTCCCTTCCCCTCTCTCCAAAAATAAATAAATAAAATCTTTAAAATCCTTGTCCATAGAGTGAAATATTTGCATCTGGATACCAGACATAATGAGTTTGAAAATTCTAATTTCCCAAACTGGCCTAATCTCATTAACAAAATGATTCTCCACATTCAGAAACAAAGCATTTCATTTGAAAGAAGGGTGGGCTGTTGTGTGGTTTTATTTGCTTGTTTTGCTTTGTTTACAGGGTGAGCAGTGAAAATTTCTGCTTTTCATTAGCAACCATTTTGTGTTTCTTTAATTCCAAATGGGAGCAGAGTATCTGTATTTATGCCATATGTCAATAGCATATTTGTTCCTTTCATATCAAGTAATAAACGGTATCGTACTACTTTATTAGCATTATTTTTACTGCATTCCCTCAAACGTCTGTTAGTTTCAGGAGCAAAAATCTTGACAAGATCAAGCGGCACTGGCTCGGCTCTGGCAACCCACACACAGCTGGCCCTGGGGCCCCTCCCCAGGCTGACTCCTCTGTGGCTTCCTTTCCTCACTTTCCAAAGTGTCTCTGGCCATCCCTGCAATAATCTAATAGCAATTCAGAGGTGGCATAAAAGTGTGGTGTGCCGAGAAACGTAGTCGGGAATTCGATCTGCATTCAGGTCTGGCACTGCTTTTGAAAACTCTTCAACTAGATTTTGGGTTCCTTGAGGACAGTGACCTCTCTCTCGCTCTCTAATTTCTTTCTCGGTACCTGATACATTACTATAACCTCATCTAGTTGTTGATTGGTTAGTTGATAATTAAACCCATCCTTTCAGCTATTACAAAGAGAACACTAAGACATGTATAAGCTGGCTAGTCAAAACAAAACCAAAACAACCCGGCATCATTTTTCTCACCATGAACAAAATTATAGTGGAAATCTTATACTAACAGAGTTGTCAGCAGGAAGAGGCACCTCTATGTTATGAAGGAAAAGAATGTGTTCTGTTCAGTGAGTACATCTAAATGTCATGTGTATAGGACTTCAGAAAAAAAACATGTAGTTCTATAAGGCAATGACATTTGAATGAAATTTTTATTGTTTCCCAAATATTCTGTGAAAGTTTTATATTATGTTGAAATTAAGAAATACAGAGTAAAAACCCAAGGCAGATATAGTTTTGTCCATTAAACATGTTTTAGCTCTTTCATTAGAAAAGTTTAGAATAAAGCATCCATTTAAAATAAATGGGTGAAAAGATAAATTAAATAAATGAGTGAGAAATAAATAGATCAAAGTCAATAAGTGGAAAAGAAATCAGCCTTGAGAAACTTTTTACTCTGAAAAAGGAAGATATATCAATAAAAGAAAATGTAGCCTGGGTTTACTTATAGGGCTTATGGCTATTACAGCTTCGGAGGCCTCACAAATAAACTTGGTGAAGGCAACTGCAAGCTGCAGCCACACTGTTTCAGATAAAGCAAGCTTTCCGAGTAGGTGGTATTTACTTTAAGCCCTTAATGTAAATCAATCAATGAATGACCAGTATAATTGAACGTTGAGTACATATGTTTGTCTTTTCTCTATTTAAATGTTTGCCTCAAACTGAATCAATTCAATTATGCTAACATTGTAGAACTTGGCCTAGATCAAGATAACATAACAGGCAGGAAAGACCGGCACAGACCCCAAAGACTCGGCTGAAAGAACAGTGAACTAGGTGAGAGGACCCCGTTCATGAGGTCAGATTCCACGTCTCTGCAGTAATTTGTAAACAACTGTCACAGGTTGAGTTGTGCCCCCCAAAAGTCCTAAGTGCCAGGATCTATGAATGTGACCTTATTTGAAAATAGGGTCTTTTGCAGACAATCAAGCTCGGATGAGATCATTAGGGTGGGCCCTTGACCAATATGACCGGTGTTCTTCTAAAATGGGAAAAATTGACACAGAGACAGTTACCTACACAGGTGGAAGGCAGAAATCAGAGTGACACCTCTGAAGCCAAGGAACACCACAGATTGCTAGGAATGACCAGAGGGTAGAGAAGAGGGTGCAACTAGCTTGTCCCCCACGGCCCTCAGAACGAACGTACCCTGCCCACATCTTGATCTCGGACTTCCGACCCCAGAAGAGGGAAGCAGATTTTTGCTGGTTAAGTGCCTGCTGTGTGGTGGTACTCTGTTAGGACGGCCCTGGGAAACCAACACAAGAGCCATTGCTTCGTGGGCCACACAAGTGCCCTCAACAAGAAGCTTAAACTTAAAACCAGTATGTGCCTGCCCACACCAAAAAATGGATCAAAAGCTGACAACAAATTATGAGCAACTAAGAGGGAAGGTAATTTAGATCACAAGATCTTTTTTTACATCAATTTTATCGAGGTATAATTTAAATACAATAAAATACATTCATGTAACTGTGCAATTCAGTGAGTTCCGGCAAACGTGAGACCATTCCAATCAAACCATAAAACTTTTCTTGGAAAGTTCACCAGTGTCCCTTTCCAGTCAATCTCCCCACTGGCGTCCTGGGCAACCACTACTTTTCTGTCACTTGTAGATTGGTAGTGGGGAGTCAAAATTTACATGTGGATTTTCTGCTGTGGGAGACACCACACTCCTAGCCCACCCTATTGTTCAAGGGTCAACTGTAGTCTGAGGATTCTGCTTAAAATGTTGTATAAGACTCTCTTATCAGCAGTGATTAGCATGAATCACAGAAAGAAATACGTTTTACCTTATGACCCATAATTTATGCTTGACCAAGACCATAGTTTGATAAAATCATCCTTACTATTTGCAAGACACTTGTCTATTCACTTGCTCCTTTATTTGCTCAGTCTATATGTACACGATTATATACAAAGGTGGAGTAACATCTATTTAGAGGGCAGGAATATAGGGAAAAAAGAGCAAACACCCCATGTGTCTCATCTGAGCTTTCTGACAATCTAACTACAGTTCTCCAGAGGTCATAGTTTCTTTTCTGCCACAGAACAGTAGGTAGCCCATACACCTAATATTCAGGCCGACAGTTTATTACAGAGAAATCTTTCACAGCATTTTCATCACCAGTTTGTGAATAGGAAATCTTAGACACATAATTTAGATCCCATGATCTGTCCTTGGTCAAAATGCAGAATCCTAAAGGGACCACAGGACTTCTGCCCCAGGTCAGCCGTCTTTCCACTGAGTACTCTACACTGCCCTCTCCTGGTGAGGTAAAGTGCACATCCACGCAGCTTAGAGTCCCAAATCCTAGACAATTCAATGCATCCTTTGCTCAAGCAGTAGACAGACGTACATGAACTTCTGTTCACCTCTGGACCAAGAAGAAAAAAGAAAATTAATAAGGAAAAAAAAGAGAAGAAAGCATTTGGGTATGTCCAGCTTTTATCATTCAAATCAGAATTATTCTTCATCTACCACTTAGTTTGTTAGTTTCTTTTTCGTTTCTTTCTTTTTGTTCTTTTTAAAAGAAATAAACACAAAATAGCGCATCAAAATAGCAATGGACTAAGTGGTGGGAAGAAAGAGCCCAAGTCTGATGTCGCCTTGTTTCTAAGAGAATGGGGGAAAAAAAACAACTAAATCCAAACCCTATAATTCAACCCAAATTGTCGCTACCCTCTGATTAAAGCATGTTTTAAAATAACAGATAGAAAGCTGAGATCTGCACTGAGATAACGATGGTTAGCATAGATCAAAAGGAAGTGTACAGATGTCAGATTAAGTGACAGGATGTGGGGAAGCGGTGGGTCCCAGATCCAGTTACTTTATGCACGAGTACATTTGCTGAATGCAGGTTCTCTGACGGGCGGGCCGCACCTGGACGGAAACCAGGGAAATTAATGGAAGGCGATCTCTAATGGCTAGAGTGTTTGTCCTGATATGGATCCAAGACCACATTTCTCCTAATTAGTAATATTACTGTAATTTTTCATAACTGTCTATTTTGCCCTGCCCAGGACAGTAAATTATCTTTGAAACTTTCATCTGACATTTCTGAGGGGGGCCAGCATTTTGCTGGAGAGCCTCTACATCCCACATACATAAACCTAGTAATTAGATACAGACAAACTATCTCCCCCACCTTAGGAGAAGAAAAAATATTATTTAAAATACCCCCCCAAGAAATTCCATTTTGGGAGGCAAAAGGGGCAAATAATGTCAATATGTATGGAGCCCAGAAAAGACTAGAAAGTTACTTTTGAGGTAAAGTGGGAATAGCTTACTTGCTAACAAAGTGGAGACGTCGCACGGTGGTTCTTTCTCCGGAGGCGTGAGCTACAGAAGGGCCGCTGCAAAGACGGCAGGTAAAGCCTCATATGTCTTTGGGATTTCCTTCCTACATTACCCTTCATGGGAAGGTGATGTTGGCCAATCAAGGCCCGGCTATAAATCAGAGAAGTTGAAAACCCATGTTAGGGAAATGCTATGCAGTTAACATGGGGGATGCTTCCTGACTTAACATAGTCACAAAAATCTAAAGTTCTAGAGCTGAAAAAGCCGTTCTCATTTGCCCTCACTAGGTTCAATTACCCCCAGTTTAGTAACAGTCAAATGAAATAACCTTTTAGCTAAAAAGATTCCATACTTGATCATCCAACAGGCCAAGACTAGGATGAGGAGACTGAATTTAGGGGATGGGGAAAGGTGCCCAAAACCTTAATAATCAAGATAAATAATATTTTAACTCACCCTACCCAAATCCCATCTCTGCTGGATGCTATCTTTATTTAAAATTTCAATATATTGCTCATCAGGGATTTTCTGCACTGATTTTGATTTTTTTTAAATATTATTTCCCTTGAATACTGAAGTTTTTGGCACTCTTAAATTTTGCATCTGAGGCAAGTGCTCCACTCACCTCACAATAGTCTTGGACCTGCAAACCCATCTCAATATTTACATAACTTCAGGCTCAGAAGTTTCTCACGTCTATCCTGAGGTTTCTCCGCCTTGGCACTATGGACATTTTGGATGTCAGATAATGTCTTGTTGCGGGGGCCCGTCTGCTGCAGGGTATTGAGCGGCACGCCTCGCCCCACCCACGAGAGGCCAGCAGCACCCCCCCACCCCTGCCGTGATTGCCAAGTCACCCCTGATTAAGAGCCATTGGTCTACCCCAAGTTTCTCATGCTGCAAACACCCTGTTCCTTTTCACTGTGCCCTCAGTAGAGACAGAAAGTAGCATTTCATCATTTTCTAAATAACATCCTCGAGAGAGTCTTTGCTTTGTAGGGTGTGTGTTTACTTTATAAACTGATTAGAGGGATGATAATCAAGTTAGCCTGTCTAGACTTACCAAGGTCAAGGCGCTGGCCTCTGTAAGGGCGATTCCTGTCTAATATCTGACTCTCAGCAGACCACTGGGACAACTGAATCAGGAGCTTCTTCCAGAAGTTCAGAGATGCCTTGTAATGATAACCCTTTCGTCCAACTGTAAACTCAAGTCCCTTATTGCGTCAGGTCATAGAGATTCATTACCGCACCCCCCACCCCCCCAGCCACACTGCATTCCCTTCAAAGTGAATTTCATCTTGGAATTTATCAATAACCTTTATTTAAGCTGTTGTATCTTTTTTCCATCTCAGAAGCCATGGCTGTAATGAGTCAGATTAGATTAGATAATTTAGAAATTCAGCATTCTCTCTGATCTTAGTTTTTTAAAATACTACAATTTGGGGAAGTCATTTTACCTATAAGGACCAGAGATTTAGTAAAGTAAAAGCCAAATTCATTACAAAAATGTTGAAGCCCAGAGTTAGACTTGGAAATCAAATTCCACTTGGAGGGTAAAAATCCATTTCTGGATAGTATTAGCAGTGTGCAACATACTGAAAAGTCTCACGATCATCCATGCGGCAGCAATAGGAAGCACAGACAGGTAGTCTGATAGATGAGCTAGAAAGCAGTCCCGGTGATACACAATCTGCCACCTTCACCCTCCACTCCGTAGGACTTTTGTAGAATTCTGGGTATATATGTGCTTTCTCTTCCACGTGGGAATGTTGTATGGGGCGGGGGAGTGTCAACTATATTCAGTATTACAGCAGTCAGGGCTGTTAGCTGCAAAAGCAACAGAAACTAGCTCTGGCTGATTAAGCAGGAAAAAAGTGTTCGTTGTTGAGTTGTTGGAGAATTCAGCATGACTGGGACCAAGCTAGGAGAGAGACCAGAGAAGGAAAGCTCAGCAACAGGTGAAAGCCAGCCGGAAACAGCCCCCCAACCGCCCTAGTGAGGAAGCCACCACCACTGCCCCTCCCACTGAACAACGGACACTGCGGGTTGCCCAGCAGACACCGACAATGAACTTCGGGCGATGCTGCTCCTGCTGCCATCACCTTGGCGTGTCTGGACTCCCCACTGTTTCTGCCTCTTTATGTCATCAGCTCCCAAGTCAAAGTCACTTAGCAGGTACATCTGTTTAGTCAACCCTGAGTCATGTGCCTGCTCCCTGGCAGCGAGGGAGGCTGTGACAACGTCTGGACTTTCTAGCTTCTAACGTAGGAAGCAGGTAGCTAGGAAAATGACAGTCGTCCATTACAGGTGTGACAACGGGAGGTAATTAATAACAACAGATGAAGTCTCGGGCTCCAAGTCAGACTATCTGAACTGGAATTTATGCTCTATTACTGTCAATGTAACCTTGGTCAAATGACTTCAGTCCTTAATGGTTTCTATTTTCCTCACCTCTAAAACAGAGGCATTACTGTTACTCACCTAAGAGGCCCTGTGAAAATTAAATAAAAATATCCCAGTAAAAGTGCTTAGCACGTACATGGTACACAGTGTCTCTGCATATCTGTATATGTGTATGTACACACCTAAGTATTTTTAAATGAGTATCTGTATACGCCAGCATGAGAGCTTGAGAGCAGAGACAGAGTTTCTCTACCCCCTTTCTCTTCCCTCCTACCAAATACTGAGAGAGCCCTTGCATATCTCAGACTGTTTATTTAGTTTAATGAAGGATAAGACAACTCAACTTAACTCTGGCCTCCCTGCTTAAAGCATATGTGATCTAGCAGAGAGAGAGCAATGAAGAAATAATTATAATTCTGAACAAGCTGAAGTAGCATAAAAAGGAATGTTCAGAGAAGGATAGGACTAGTTTTGTCTGGGGAGTTAGAAAAATTGTGATTGAAGGAACTGAACAGGGAACATGAAGAAGAGATAATAAGAAATTTTCAGAGAGTAGAGAGAGAGGGTGTGTTCCAGGCAGCATAAGTGTAGGTATGCCTGGGAACGGGGAAGAGCTGGGAAGGACAGGGCAAGGGGTCGATGGGAAGGTGGGGAAGGACGAACTGGGAAAGACAGACTGGGGCCAGCTTGTCAAGCCCTTTGGGTCACACCACAGTGGTATGTTTTCATCTGCAAATACATGTGCCACTAAGACCGCTGAAAACTGACCGATGGCCCTAGCAATATCTCACACTTTCAGTATCAAGAGCTGAGATCATTTATTTCTGGTAGGAGTTTTAATTCATGATTCAGAAGTTAAATCCCAGGGATTAATGTTGGCTTAAGCAAAACAGTGGAACAGGCGAAGCTTGTCCCAGTCCTCCCGTTTGCTGAGTCTCCCCTTCCCTCTTTACCTCTCTCTCAGGTACCAAGGCCACCTGGAAAGCCTCTGCCTGTCAATCACCCCAATGCAACGCTACCAGAGGCTACTGGCCCTCCCCAGTGCTCCCAGCTCCACATTCTGCCATGCTTCTTCTTCCTTCGCTCATGAGAGCCCCAATTTCTGTTTAATTGATGAGGCTGAGAATGGGCTAGACAGATATGCAGCCTCGCCTGCTGTCCTAGTCCACGGCCCTTCTCAGTAACACATTGCCCTGGTAGTTGCAGTGGACTCCCCAGAAACCACAGGAACAGCTCTTGCACGTCAATTTCTGTTAGCTCCTACACCTACCTCTTTCCCAACCTCCCCACCCAGCCCCAGCCACAGTTAGAACACATGCTCTAATAAGGACAGAAGAATATTTACAGATCTCAAAATAAGAATATTTGAAACAGAATAGCTCCAGAAAGTCTGCAATGAGAGGTTGCTTCCTCGTTATCTCTCAGGAAAAATAGAGGTGCTTTGGGCTGAGGACTGAGGCTGCTCTGCCCTGCTGAAGGTAGAGTTCGGTCTCAAGTTCTCCAGGACCCTTAGCTCAGCATTCTGAGCGCAGTGGCTCCAGCAGCCAGGGGACCAGAAACGACGGGGTCTGGTTCCTTGCGGTGGAGGGGTTTCAGCAGCACTGTATTTACAGACCCAACTGGATGTGTTTTGGGTTTTGTTTCCGCTGCCAAGAGCCCAGGGGCTGGGGCCTGGGCAGAACCTCCAGGAATGTCAGGGAATGGAGTGGGACCCAGAGAGCCTGCAATGGTGAGCCAGGCGAGGGGCGAGGAGGCCCCCTGAAGAGCTGTGGCTGAGAAGGCTTAGCGCCACGGGGCCAGCCTTTCCAGAAAGTCTGCTCTGGTAAGACATGAGGGATGGGTAAAACGGAGCGATTGTCCCCAAGACAGGCTTGCTCCTGCTGGGACAGTATATTTTCCTCACTTGCTTTTCCCTCCACAGCAAGCAAATGCATGAGCAGCCAGTGACTATGAAGTCAGTCATATTGAATTCACTCAGTTTTTCTCAAGCCTTCAAGCGTGAACCATTGCCAACCTTCGGATGGACCCTGGGGGAAGAAAGGAAGGGGAAAAAACAGCTCCATGGCAAGACCTGAGGACAAGCCTGTGAGAAGAAAACGCAAGATAAAACAACACGATTTTAAATCCTAATCTCCTGAAACGGTGCCTTTAAAGCTGCACTTTCCCCTTTCCGACGGGGCCCTCCCAAAGTCCGTGTCGAACCACGTTATAGCCCGCTCCTTCTCTGTTAGCGACAGCTTTCACGGGCCAGTGACTCCCCCACATGTGGCGGAAAAGCCCACAGTAGAGATTTGCGCACTTGACTAAGCGCCCCGAGTTGCTCTTTGTGGAGAGCTGGCGAAGGGGAAAGATTTGCTCTCCTTTCAGAAGTAAATCGTGCAACTGCAAGGCCCCAAGTCTGGGAGCAGACCAGAGTCCCTCACTGGGCGAGATCACCTAGAGGACGACGACTTAATATCATACTCTCTGCTTTTGTCCGATAAAATGCACGGCCAGGTAGATGGTCCCTGCATTTTTTTAAGTAAAAATGGACAGACAAGGTGTCCTCTGCGACAGAGAGCTTTTGGGTACCCTGTCCTCAGTCACCCTGCTTTGGCACCCTTACCCCATCACCAGAGATACGTCTGGAGCTCTGGGCTCTGGCTGGCTGCTGGGGTGACCACAGTGACAGGAGACTAGAGAAAGAAGAGTCACTGAAACAGCAATAGCTGTGGAGAGAGAGTGTCATCTGTCACGGGAAGGGCGGGAGACAACTCACTTTGTCTCCTCTTCCACCCACCTGGAGGCTCTCTGATTGGCCTGAGGCTTCAACAGGAAGGGGCAGGCGTGATAAGCTCCGAGCAGCATCCTCAGGCCCATGGGTCACAACAAACCCAAGTATCAGCTGGGGCCAGGCAGCCAACGTCAGGGAGTGAGCCGGCCAGGTGTAAGGCCAAACAGGGCTGGGGGCTAAGGAAAGAAAAGAAAAAAATACATCTATATATGATTTATTTCTTTTTTAAATAAAGATAGCTTTCTTTATTAAAATAAAGACAGTGGTCTGAAACAAAAACAAAATTAGTTCCTTTTGGCAAAGTAATACACTTTCTTGTATTAGGCATGAGATCTATTGTTCCCTTTTTCCCTTGGCTGTCAAGAGGCTCAAAGCTATATTTTGTGATCCCCTTTGATTTTTTGACACAGCTATCTTTCCTTCCCATCCTATCCTGTCCCAGCTCTCTCTCTCTCTCTCTCACACACACACACACACACACACACACACACACACACACTCTTGGTAGTCTGTAAAAATGTGACCTAGGTAACATAAGTGCAATACTGGTTAATATTTTAGAGTTTTTAACTTATTATTATTAAATACTGACATGTGTAAATCCTGTTTTTTATTTTCTTCTGTTTTATGTCTTTTCACATAAAACCCTCTAGTGACTGTCCAAACTCAGCGGAAAGGACAGTTAGGTTAATTCTAAATTCTGGCTACATCAGTGAAATCCAAGGCACCCTGATTTTAAAAGTATCTCGTTATCCTCATTTCAAGGACTTTATGTATTTTGTTTTGTTTATACTCTTGTTTTTATTTTCTTTCTTTTTTTTTACTCACTATCTTCTCTGTCTGCAAGCCAAGATTATGAATTGGGACAATAAACTTTAGGAAGGTGCCAAAGATCCAAAATTAATCTCTACCAAAGTTAATTCCTGCATAAATTAAGCTGAATGTGTTTCAACACCATACATCGTGTGTAATGGGCATAAATAAAACATGAACCCGGGGTTCCTCATCTATAACTCCATGTCTAAGACACGTCAGTGTGGGAAGGGCACAGGTGGTTTTTGTTTCTTTCTTCTCTTTTAGAGCTGTTGGGCTAGTCATCTCAAAGATTGTAGGAGACATTCTAAAGTCAAACAGATTTCTTCTCTGTGGCTGAAACTGCTAATAATCGGAAGTCTGCAGAAAAATTCCCTATGTATACGTATGCAAAAGATCACGAGCCTGCTCTCGAACCCACAAACCAGAAGGACTGCCAGTGAAGGATTGAGGGTGGGGTGGGAGAGGAACCAACAGCTTGGGGCGGGCAGGAAGATTGTCCTGCTGCATGAGGTTCACGGCCAGTTGTGGGCGTCGGTTTATTTTATGGCTAAAATTCAGTTCTGGGAGAAATCTATGAGGCGGGCTAAAAGTAGGATGACAAGAGGACCCAGGTGGGAACTAACCTGTAGTGGGCGCTGTGGTGCACCCCATCCCCTTTACTTGGTCAGTACACACACCCCTCAAAGTATGAAAGTTCTGCCAGCCTTGCCTGGGAAATTGTGCCCTGCCCCACCCTCCCTCCAAGGCCAGGGTGGCCCATAGCCGGTGACATTACAGGAGGCCAGCCCCCTCACCTCGACTCTGAAGTTTATACTCTAGAGCTACGTTGTCTGCTATGGTAGCCATTAACCACATGTAGCTATTTAGACATAAAATTCAGTTCTCCAGCTTACCGTTTTTCAAATGCTCAGTGACCATGAGTAGCTGGTGGAAACTATACTGGACAGTGCTAGCTCTATGGAACGTTCCCATCATTGTCGTAAATCCTATGGGACAGCACCGCTTCAGGGCCCACCCCCCATGGATGAGGCCACGGCTAGGTTTGGCCTCATGCAAAGTCCTTGCTCACTCTTTCCCCTTCCCTATCCTCCTTCCTGGCCTCTTTTATTTGTTTATTTGTTTGTTTGTTTGCCTGCTTGCTTGCTTGTTTCTGAAAAGCACTCCCTCAATAAGCTACATGCACCTGAACACCTGTCTCAGGCTCTGCTTCTGGGACTTCAACCCACACCCTTTTCCCATACCGTGCCTTGTGTGTCTCCTCCATCTGACTATTCCTTAGTTACATTCTTTTATAATAAATCGGTAATGTAGCGAGTGAGCGGATTTCCTGAGTTCTGTGACCCACCCTAGCAAATTGATGGAACCCAAGGATAGGGTTGTGGGAACCTCTGTAGCCAGCCAGTCATCAGAAGTACAGGTAATAACCTTGCAGGCCCACAGACAACCTGTAGGAGTCTAAAGAGGGGCCATGGGGTGCTGGGGCAGTCTTGGAGGACTGAGCCCTTGACTGATGGGATCTGAAGCTATCTCTGGGTAGTGTCAGAATTGAGTTGAATTGTTAGGAGACTCAGCCGGGGTCCAGAGCATGGCTTGGTGTTATGGGAGACATCCTCTCCTTACATTGGAATTGGTAGCAAAACTCCTTAATAACTAACATACTATTTAGAAGTAAGTGTATCCTATAATTCCCGACTTTGCAGATATCCTACCAAACCACTGGGTTAAAAACACACACTCCTGAGCCCCATGCCCCAGGTGAGTCTTGCTGCAGAGTGGCCACCCAGGCTAAGGCACAGCTGTCAGCTGAGACAGGTTCTGAGCATGACCACAGTCCCGCCCCTGTGATGGCCCCCACAGCAAAGGGGGCCAGGAGCAAAGCTCTGAAGTCAGATTTGCTGGCTTGAATCTCGGCTCTCCCACTTTATAGCTGGGTGGCCATGGACAACCGACTTCAACTCTTAGCCTTCGTTTCCTCATCTACAAAATAAGGTTCATGATTGCACCTAACTTGCAAGGTTGTAAGGATGTGTGATGGTTAATTCTAGGTGTCAACTTGCCTGTGCCACAGGATGCCCAGACAGCTGGAAAAACATTACTTCTGGGAATGCCTGTGAGGCTGTTTCCAGGAGAGATTAGCGTTTCAGTAGGTAGAGGGCGTAATGAGGAGTAACGAAGATCTGCCCTCACCGAGGCAGGTGGGCCTCATCCCACCTGCTGAAGGCCCGAGCAAAACAACAAGGTGGAAGAAGGGGAAAGTTGCTTTCAGCCTGAGCTGGGACATGCATCTTCTCCTGTCCTCAGACATCGGTGCTCCTGGTTCTGGAGCCTTCAGACTCTGTCAGGGACTTATACCAGTAGCTCCTCTAGTCCGTGGGCATTTGGGGTGGACTAGAACTACACCGTGGGCTCTGCTGGGCCTGCCCACTGCAGACTGTGGGACTTCTCAGCCTCCGTAATCACGTGAGCCAATCTCTCATGATTAGTTTCTTTCTGTACATTTCTGTTTCTCTGTTTCCCCAACTAATAAAGACTTTAAGATATCTTTTCAGGGGGACACAAATCAACCAATTACATAATACAGTGACAGCAGCCAGGGAAGACAAAAGCCTGAGAAAGAGTTGGGAGCTGGCCACCGTGGACAGACGAACCACATGCGGCCTCACGCCAGGGACTGTACTCGCTGGGAGTTAGGGATTTGGAGGAGCATGACGGGAACTAGATATGCGCTTGTCTCCCCGTCTCTGTTTCCAGCCAAGGACACCAACTGCAGTTCCGGAGAACACAAGGGGAAACACTGCAAAACATGCTGCGAAGCACCTCGTTCCCGAGCCAGACGCCGTCAGCCTGTGCTGTCCTGAAGCTAAAAAAAGAAGAAAGTGGGGGAAGAGGGTGACTTTGTACTTATTTCTCTCCAGTCCCGAGGGCACAATGAAAACAGACACTTTCAGCTTGAGACTTTTGCTGCCAGGATTCTAGCAGGATTTGTTAAAATGTCCTAACCAACTGTGAACTCATTATTCCTTGGGAAGCCCTGTTCTTTCCATGAGCCAGTCAGGCCCCATGAGCATCCAAATCTTCCCAGAGGGCTGTTTCTTGGTAACATTCCATCAGAGTTGAATGTCCTGGCTGGAACTCTCAGGATGCCTCAGTTGTACATGCACATTCAGAGTTTTATAAAAGGCCAAAGACAACCATCCAAGCACATTTGGAAGCAACAATCACACCCACTGGGCCTTACACAAAGAAGATTCTGGCCCTTCATGTTTAGGACCCCCTTTCTGCCCTCCGTACAGGTGCTTTGAAGTGCCCTGTCCAGCAAGCCTGGACACAGCTCCTGTTTGCATGTATGAGGTGGGAGCGGAGAGAAGGGGGTGAGGATTTGGGCATAAAAGGTGAGACGCACTGGGCGGGTGGAGGCGACCGTGAGAGGGCTACACCCTCCATAGGATGCTCAGTGAACCTGACCACCCACAGGGACCAGAAGGGAGTAAAATAACAATAGTAAGTGCTGTTTACATTTACTGAGCACCTGCTTGACCAAAATTATTGTCTACGATCACTTTAAATATGGTCTGTCCTCTGTTTGCTCACTCATCTTGCAGACCGTTTAACTGATCTGTCAGTGTTTTCATCTCCCTATCTCTGTTCAGTGTTGTGGGTCATTTCTTTAGCCCTTGTCTATGCCATTTAGCCTACCCATTGTCTGATTACTATCAAGGTTATAATATTTTATTTCTGAAATTGGAGTCCATTTCTGATTGTCAGGTCATTTTTGATAGTCTCTTCCATGCACACTTTTAAAGTAAATATTTTTTATCTTTGAATTTTCTTTTAAATCTTCAGTATCTGATCATGACACTATCTGAATTCTTGAGGGGGGCTATACTTGCTTTTTGTCTCTGCTGACTCTCACTCTTCATTGGTTGCTATGACTGCTGTAACAAATTACCACAAGGTGGGTGACTTAAAAACACAGATTTATTTTCTGACTGTCCTGGAAGCCAGGAGTCCGAAAGCACTGGGTTAGAGCCAAGGTGTTGGCCGAGCTGCTCATTCTGGAGGCCACAGGGCAGAATTCATTTTCTTCCCTTCTCTAGTGTCTGGAGGCTGCCCTCACTCCTTGGCTCATGGCCCCTGCCTTGCATGACTCCAGCCTCTTGTTTCCATCCTCACATCTCCCACTTCTATAACCAAATCTCCCTTTTCTTCTCTCTTATAAGGTTACTTGTGACTACATTTACCCTCCACCCGGCTCATCCAGGATCATTTCTCCATCTCAAAATCCTACTCACATCTGCAAAGTCCCTTTTTTATATGGGGGCCCTTTGTCCAGCATACCATACGCAAGATGTGTCAGAGACTGCTGGTTGCCAATAAAGTATCCATTCTCCCGTGCTTTCCTAGTAAGGAAAATGCTAATTGTCATCACAAATTACTTCTGCCTTTATTCCAGGCTCATTGCTTGCCAGTTAAAACTCCCTAGTAGGGTTTTGTTTTATTTTGTTTTGTTTTGTTTTTTGAGGTCTAGGGGCAGAATGGGATCCCAATTTTGCCAATGTCTTGTAAGTGGAGGTGCTGTGTACAACTTTCAGGAAATGTTTTTAAAGAGAGTTGGTGGTTCTTCGTGCCCTTCCTGACACGGGGGAGGAATGTGGATAATAGGAGCTCCAGCAGCCCCGTGGACCACAACAAGGACCACAGCTGAGATCTTGGAGGACTGATGGACGGTAAGAAAACAGGTCCCTGATAAATTTGTGTTGGACCTGCCCTGGATACCTACTTCCTGATTCCTTTTACATGAAAACAAATAAAACTGTAAGTTTAAGCCACTGTTATTTTGTCTTTCTGCCGAGTGAGGCTAAATTTAGTCCTAAGTGATATGACCAAGATGTCTTGCTTCCTTGTGCGTTTGGTTATTTTTTTATTGGGACCTTTCATTTGTTTTTACATAATCTGTGAGAATCCTAAAAACTTGAATTAATGACACCTTCCTCTGAAAAAGATTTGTGTTTATCTATTCCTGGAGTCACGTGTGCTTCGTACAGGGACACCTTCTTAATGAGGACGTGGGTGGGCAGTGGGCGGCGGGTGGTCCACAAAGATTCTGATCCATCTCTAGGAACACGTGTCATAAAATTCTACTCATCCTATTATACATCTTATAATATGCAACATAATCTGCAACTTGACTTTTTGTTTAGTAATACCTCAGTGTTATTAAACATCTTAATGCTAATAGTCACCTCCCCTTCTTTGTTCATAGCTGTGTAACATTCATATGAATCACGAACTTATGGACCATTTGGCTATTGATGGACATTTAGATTGTTTACAAGGTTTGGGTATTAAAAATAGCACTCTGCTACATTTGTGTGTGTGAGAGTAAATATATTGAAAGGATTTTTAAAAATAAATTTTTGGGGTTCAAATAGTATAAATAGTTAACATTTTCATGGATGTGACCAATTTGTCTCCCCCACAAAGTCATGCAAATATAATGGTGCTTGTGACAGAAGCCACTAATGCCAACCCAAGACCCACCTTCCCTAACTCCCGAGTAAGAGACTCCCTATTTCGTTTTAGAGTAGCTGTGTGCCTTGCCAAAGACCATATTTCAGAGCCTCATCTCAGCTGAGGGTGACCACATGACTACGTTCTGGCCACTGGCCTGTGAGTGGAAGCGTTGGGGGACATCCTGGAAGACTTCCTGCAGGAAGGTTTGCCGCTTTCTGCCTTTATTCGTCCTTCAGACCCACACAGTGGTTTGGTGGCCAGCATTCCAGCAGCCATCACAGACCATGAAGTGGTGTTGAGGATGGAAACCGTGCACTAGGCATGGTGGAGAGCAGTGGAAGGAGGCTGAGTCATGGAGAGCCGCCACACAATCTTAGACTGCCTGCCTCTTGACTTCCATTACATGAGAGAATAAACCCACCATTTTCTGGGGCTTTCTTCAGTGCAGCTGAGTGCAGCTCCTAACTACCATGGCACTCTTTCAGTCACTTAAACAATAAACCAGTCTGTGCTGGGCACTGTGCTGTACAAGTCCAGCACATGCTCCGGATTTTCACCGCAGTGCCCTTGCTCATGCCCAACTCGGGCTGTCCTTCCTGAAGGCATCGGTGCAACCTCCATGTGACCTTGTATGTTGACCCCCATCCCCCCTCCCCAAATGGCAGTCTCGGTTCTCAGGACTAACGGAGCGAATGTTAAGTTCCCATTCTTGGCTCAGACTACTCAGGAAATCAGTCCACGTGCACACACATGCACACACACCAGTGCACGCAAAACACCATCAGCTCCTCATGGCATCCACAAAACCTCCTCAGTTCAGCCTCAGGGATTTCTGAAATAAGAGAGGGCCTATCTGATGAAAAATGTAGCATCTCTATGGAAAAAAAACAGCAGAATTAATAATTCAAAACTGCTATTAAATCATTGTACTTCCTGTTGGTTTATCAAAATGAGCTTTTTCAATCAGACAATTTTATTATAGTGATAAAGACCAACAGCACAGTCTGGACACTGCTGTCCTAAGTGACAGTCAGTTTGGCTAACAATCCATATTTGCTGTTGAATAAATGTGAATGCTGTGGCCTTCCAAAGATTAATAGGTCATTTATGGGCAGCTGAGCCTATTCCTGTCCCTGGTGAGGAGTGACTCTCCTCATCTTCCCCCACAGGGTCCCTCCTGACCATGGTAGTGGCCCATCACCCCCTCGCCAGGGTCCCCTCCTACCCCTTGTTGGGAACCCCCACACTGCTGACGACAGGTGCCACAGACAAGTGAATTCTGACCCCAAACCAAATCCCACTTTTCCCACTTTTCTTGGTAAATAAGGACAGCAAATAAAAGTCCTTTTTACTCTGCAGGAGCTCCTGTAGAACTTGTGAAATGGCAATCAGGTGTGGCAAAAGTTCGGTCCCCTCGGGGAAACCCAGCAGATGTCTGTTATGTGTGACACGTCCCTGATGCCCGAGTGGTTGAGGCTGCTCAGTGACTCTATACGTTCTGGCAGGTCACCTTAAGCAATTCGCTTAAGGGCTCTGAGCCCTGGTTACCTCTTCAGTATAGTGGGGATGATAATTTCTACTCTCTAGAGTTGGAATAATCACATGAGAAAAGTGCATCTTAATTCCATTCAGAGAAGTTAGTTGGCTCTGAATCTACTGAGTGCATTGGCGGGACAAGCCCTGCGCCCCAAGGGAGGTTTGCCGTAGCCATCCCTATGGGCTGCCTTTCTTTACCAGCCCCACCTCTCCCCCACGACAGCACTTCTTTATTGCTTTGCCTCCTCCTCACGTGGGAAGCCCCTGTTTTTTGGCTCACGAATGATTGGCGGGCAGCGTTTTTGCTTCCCCTCTGAATCTGCTTTTTGTAGGATGCCTCTCTTAGCTTGCAAGTTTTCCGTATTTGAGGGCAAAGATGGTGTCAACTGCCTTGAAACTCAGGACAAGCCACCAGCGGGCAGACGACTTGGTTTCTCTCCCTGCTTTAAGGCCACCCAAGCAAGAGCAGGCACGATCTGAAACGGCCTCATTTGTCCTTCCCTCCTTGTACACACTGGTACCGGTCCTGGAAGGCTCCTCAGAGGTCAGAGGACAACTCAGGCCTAAGGAGGTGGGGGAGGGTGAGCCCCGCAGCGGGACAAGTGGTCCCCCCAGTGGGGGCAGTGCTGGCACGAAGGTTTGAATGGCTCCTCTTGGAGGCCTTTGCCTGAGCAGGTCTCTTGGCAGTTGCTGGGTACCTGGCCCCCTGGATTTCCACTGCCCTCCACCTTGACTTCAGCTATGGCTCTTCCCTGGAGATCAGCATCACCAGAGTGCTCCTGCCTCAGGCCTCAGCGCTCCTGGTAAATAACAGCCCAGCTTGAGGGACCAGCCTGTCTCAGGGTACCGTCTCCCCATGGCCGGCAGGCAGTTAGACGTGAGCCACACCGACTGGCAGGTCCCCCTTGGTCCTTGCTCTCCCAGGTGGGCCCTGACAGAACCGTGGGGAGAGGGAGGCCCCGGGGCCCAGAACTGCAGCCCTGTCTCCCATGCTGGTTACTAATGAGAGTCCCTGAGGGCTGAGGCCTGCAGCTGTTGACTCTTCGGCAACTTATTTGTCCTTTGGTGACACTCGGCCTTGTGTCCAACATCACACAATCACTCAGCCCCATGAGACGCATTTCGCCCTCTGGGACCTGCGTCTTGTTCCTATGTTGTCCTCTTCAGAGTCCCGCCCATTCCTACCCTGGTGTCCCTGTTTCCCATATTCTCGCCCTAGATATTATCTCTCTTGTCCAACCAGGCTGATTTCTTCACACCAACTGCCGTTTAGGTTTGAGGGGGGCCATGTCAGTTTCCAGAAGGTCTATGCATGCCTTATCCCATTGATGCGTCCATTTTATAGGTTACAGGTGCTGACCCCGAGCTAGACCCAGAGCTCCAGGGGAGCAGGGCTGCGACTGAGCCTTCTGAAAGCACCTGCTGCTCTGGCCTGCCAAACTGCCATTGCCCTGCTTCTCGTGGCAATGGTAGCCTGACTCCACTGCGGGAGCCACCCAGCCTTCTGGCGGTGCTTGGAGTTTGTGGGCACACCCATGGGCCTGAATAATGAGAACACCCATTCTCCTGGACCACCACGACTAGCTCCAGGAAGGGTCGGGCCCAGGCAGGCTGGAACTGTCGGGGAAATGTGCCCACTGGCGTATCTCACCTGGGATGATGCATACTCAGTCCCTTTGGCCACCGCATGGAGATAGCCTGCCTGAGAACGCAGTCAACCAGGGGAAAGAGAGCGAGGACTCAGAGACACTGCCCTACAGCTGAGTGTCAGCTTGGGCGTCTTTGGTTCAGCCATTCCCAGAGATAATTTACCCCGGGACTTCATAGTCCCAGGCCTCCCCTTTTTATTAATTAACCAAGTGTGAGTTGAGTTCTTGTGTCTTGAACCCCCAAACGCATAACTGACACACTGCAGCTTTCGGTCCCAGGCTCAGTGCTCCACTCTCCTGTGCCATCTCTCTTCCTCTCCACCTGCCACACACATCCCACCACAGCATCCTCCCCTGGCCTGTCCCGCACCCTTCCAGGCCAGGGCAAGACTTCTCTCCCTTCTGTCAAGCACGAGTCACATCGTGGTTTATCTGCGGGCTCACCTTATTAGCATGAGGCAGTGGCAATGGCCCAGCCTTTCCCAGGAGCCTCATTCAGGGTCTCCAGCTTCTGGGCCAGCCTATGTCCTCAGCTCTGTGCTGAAGGGTCCTGATTTAAGCAGGATGTTTATGCCACCAAGGTCAGGGCACGGGGTTCAGCCCATTCTCGCGGTTCCCAGCTGCTGTGTATTGGTCCCAGCTGGTTCTTGCTTTCCCCCCACTTTATATCCATCTCCCCTTCTCAGCTGTCTTCCCTGTGGACTCCAAGCTCCAGCATCAGGCCTGAGGACAGCAGCCTTACAGAGCTGCGTAACCAGCTCCCATGATTTTTTAAGATCAGATCTCTGTAATACATCCTTTGCGATTTGGCTTCTCTGATGGATCCACCACCCCACACCCTCATAAAAGAGTCTTCTTTAGTATAAATCATCTAGAGTGTATTTCTGACACTTACAGCCCCCAAATCCCAAACCATACACAGTGCACAGTATTTACATAAGAAAATGTTTTCAAATTACAAAGCCCTACCTGTGTGCATGGCCCTATTAATTTTACTAGTATAGACAGTCCTGGAAAGACACAGAACTGTGGGATCAAACAGACAAATTGAAATCTGAATTCTGCCAGATGATACTTGTGTGACTTTGGATCTTACACTTACTCTTTTTTGAGCCTGTTTTCTCCTCTGTGAAAAGAAAAAAAAAGCAGTTAGGGCCAGAGACGCCGCCTACGAGAGGAAATCCCAAGCCATCATTGCCTTAGACAAGAAAGCAGCCTGGTTGTCTGTCACGAACAAGCAGTGCAGCTCCACCGCCTCAGGCAGGCCTGGAGGCCCCCAAACACTCAGGCACCAGGAGCCTCACGTTCTCGGGTCTGCCACCCCCAGAGTACAGGCTCCTCCTCACGGTCCACGTGGGCTCACTGAGCCGAAAGGGAGGCTGGCGAATGCGGTCTTGATTCTGTGCTGCGATAAAAACTGGCCTCTGGTTATGAGGAAGGAGGAGGGTGGGCGTGGGGAGCCCCCCCTGCTGCCCGCCACAGTGGGAGACAGCAAAGGGGCTGTGGACACAGTGCCTCGGGAACCAGTGCCAGCGCCGGCGGGGCCACCACTGAGGGTCAGTCTTCCTCTCCTTTCCTCCCTGAACACAGTGCTCCCTTGCTCTCTCCTGATTTCATCAGAATCCCTCCCAAATCAGTAGGATTTATATCCTTAACGTAGTGAAATTAATGGGGGGAGAGAAGCATCAAACAGCTGCCACCTGTATATTAAAAAGTTGAGGTTAAGCGTTTGTGTACTAGAGCCTGGCAGGTAGCTCAGCTGGTTGCAGCATCGTCCTGATACGCCAAGGTTACGGGTTCAAGCTCTGGTCAGGGCACATACATGATGCAACCAGTGAAGGCATAAATGCATGGAACAACGAATCAATCCCTCTCTCTTTCAAAACTAATAAATAAAAAGCAGTTTCTTTTACAGAGTCTGAGTATTAGAGTTGGACAAACGATGCTCCTACTCCTGCTTCGGGGGTGGGGCTTTCCCCAAGCCTTTTAACTTCTCGAAGGTTGTTTCTCGATTGCCAGTGTCAACAACAATAATATTGCCCGCAGAGTTTTGTGGTGAGGACTGAAGAATATAACGCAGCTGAAACACTTAGGATAGTACCTGGCACATAGTAAGCACTCAGTAAGTACCAGCTGCTCTCACTGTCAATATTACTCTCTTTATGTTTTCCTGGTCAAGCCTCTCTGGAGACCCGCTAAGGGCTTTCCCTCTGCCCTCAGGCTCACTGCTTTCAATCTCAGCTTCAATCACTTGAAGAGTGAGAAAGAGAACGTGGCTTCTGGTGTTTCTCTCGCCTAAGGAGCTTCGCTAACCAGATTGGGAAAATCTGTAGCACGCCCCGCACGGCCCTTAGTGGATGTGTGGGCTGTGGCCACCAGGACTCTTCCACTAAGATCTCTGCATCTGTCTTCTTCAGGCTCTGTGATCTCCCAGGAGTTCAGGGACCCTTGGTGGGTGGTAACAATTTCCCCTGGTCCATTGTTGGAGCCCTGGTTCAGTTAGTGTGAGGGCCAGGCCAGCACTCAGACCCGGGGAGTGTGAATGTTATCTCTCACCAGATAAGGGCTGTGCTCAGCCCAGATCAAAGGCTTGTTTATCTGCAGGGTGCTGAGAGCCAAACCTCTGCTTCTGTTCCTCCTGGGTTGTTTATTTGCTTACCCTTATCTCTTCTGAGCTGTGGTGTTGTTTGCACACCTGATCTCTTTCTGGCTTTGTTAGACTGAGAGGCACCCGCTCCCCAGGGGCGAATGGAGGGTGGAGTGGCCCTGCTGGTGCTCGGTGTGGTGGTGCGGTGCGGTGCGGGGAGAAGAGTGCTGGACTAGGGGTCAGGAGACGCAGCCCCTGCTTCTGCCACCAAGGGAGATTGGGCTCAGCGAACTCCGAGGCCTCTTCCAGAGCTGACATTCTGATTTGCTACACAAGGCCTAGTGTGAGCACTCTTAGGGACAAGAAAAGTTGACGGCTTAGAATGAGGAGCAGAAAGCATTCGCGTCTCAGCTCCCTGTGGGAGAAGAGCTGTGAGTCTCTGACCACACTGTTCGTTTCGTGTTGCTTATTTTAGCTGCGTTGTCCACTGCGCCAAAAGTGGCCAGATGGGAGGCCTCCTGCTCACTGACCTGCTTGTGCAGAAACAGCTTGTAAAAAACCGTGGCCATATCCCGTGCAAACTCGGAGCGAGGAAGGTGGGGGACATTCTAGAACGTTTGCAGGAAGTTAAGCAGTGGTATAAAAAAGTTCTTACTTTGAGAACTATTGCTTCATATTACAATCAGAACTTGCAGAATAAATTGTTGGTGGAAGGTGGAGGCTTACACTATGTTAGCTTACGAGATAATTGCTCGCTTTATAAAAAGCTGAATGTTTCCTCCTGGAAGTCACCTCTCACGGTACACTAAACATAAGGCTGAATCTATAAGAAAGCAGATCACACAACTTCTAAAGTGTTATTGTACATGAAACATTACTTTTCATAAACACTAACATTTTGGGAAGTAATTTCTTTAATGTAATGTCTTTTTTTTTCACCCATCACCCCTCTAACGCCCCTAACCAGGGACCTGGCCTGTGACCCAGGCATGTGTCCTGCCCGGGAATTGAACCGGTGACCTCTCAGTTCATAGGCCGGCGCTCAATCCACTGAGCAACACCATCCAAGGCGTCTTTCTTGAGGTTCAAATGGACATGTGTACCTACCGTAAACTGAACAGGAAAGATTTTAGCAGTCGCATTTGAAAGCCAAATTCCATTTTCTTGTGATGAAAGGTCGGCAATGCCCACATTTGCCCACAAGGGGTCAGTGCATCACAGGGGCTTTAGCCTTAGGGGAAAGAGTGCCTCCTTCCTGACAGCTAGGAGGCAGATCTGATCGCGGGGTCCCAGCATAATTGAAACTTATTTGCCAGAAAAGATATGGCTATTCTCATGGAGAAAAAGGATAAAATCATTTCGTGTGGTGGACAATCCTTGGACAGTAACAGAAACAAATTATTTTTCCTATATAAATACAAAGTGTATCCACCTAAATCACCAACAAAAGTGACTTTTGTTTTCCCTTCACATTTCTTGTGAGTTTATAGAAACACGTGAGGAAATGTGCTCTCTCCTGTTCTACTGCACGGGTCTTTGGGCTGCTCCCAACTGGAAATACTGCTCAGGATGTGACACATATTAAGTAAAACTAAATTTCTCCCCCGTCCCCCAAATAGACTTAGGATAGAGCAGCTTGAAGTTTATGGGGAAATTTCCCTTTCATATTTCTGCACTGTGCTGGGCTTCCATTGAATACACGTGACGGATAATAAAAGTGACTCAATAGACCAGGAGAACAAGTGACACCACCGCACCTTGCCTATGGCCACTGAAGGAGAGGTCGTGCCTGTTGGGTGCGAAGACCCACATTCAGCCAAAGCAGCATGGACTGATCACTTCCTAGTTTTCAAAGGAGAACTTAGCCAGGGAGACTTTCTGTGATTCTGTCACACTGAGGCAGAATCCACTAACGGCTCCTGATACCCATTTCCCTGTCTCCCTCAATGTCAGAACTCCTGATGTGCGCTGAATGTCATTGCACAGAACAGTTTCTCAGACTGACTACGGCAAGTGTAGTCACATGGCCAAACCACGGCTGATAGGATGAAAGCAGAAGTGGTATTCTTTAAAGTGGTATGGGACCCTGCTGCTGTTCCTGCTTTCCCGGTGGCTGAAATGTGGATGTGACGGTTGGAGCGGGAGCAGCCACGTTAGGGGACGAGGTGCACGATGCAGGACAGGAGAGAAACGAAACGGAGAGAGCCAAGTCTCTCATCATCACGGAACCACCGCAGCAGCCGGGACCGCTCACCTTTGATTTTTACAAGAGAGAGAAATAAAGGTATTTGCAGGTTTTCAGTTGGCTGCGGCTGAAAGGGGTCCTCAACAACAGAGATCTCTTGAGTAGGTGGGATTTCTTTCTAATCATTTTATTTCATCATTTTAATCACCTATCGACGCTTACTGTGTTCACATTACACTGCTGAGTGATCTGACTTTACACTGGCTTGAGGGGAGAGCCGGATTAGGACACCGCTGGCAGAGCCCAGCTGTTAAGAGGTCCTTGATGAAAACTGCTCCAGCACTACTGCAGCTGTCCTGGCCACAGCTATTTCTGACACCCTTGTTTCCTCTGGGAGCAGAGGCAGTGTTTATCCTCGATTTCCCTTTATGATTTAAGAAAACAGTCAAAATCCTGTGCTTTCGTTCAAGCTTGATTTTGATGCAAAATATACCTTTGGACGAGTGTATTAATGGCCATGGTGTGGGGAGGCCAGTCTGCATCCACTCCGTGGTGTTCTGATTGGGAACCACCTTTCTGGTTCGAGGTTCAGGAGAGGGAGGTTCTGTTCCCTCTAGATCCCGACAGAGACGCAGATTCAGGGTCTAGATGTAAGAGTTTTTGTGCTGCCATTTGTCCACCGTAGCTAGCCCCACAGGAAAACACGGGGTGGAAAGTCCACTGGCGGAATTCTTCACCACTCCAGGCAGCACTCAGGGGCGTGGGGTGGAGTGGGGTAGGGGACATGTCCTGGCAGCCCTGAGTCTTCAGCTGGCTGGAGGTCCCCACAGGTCTGAGAGCAGCTGGGCCCAGTGCCCCAGGCTGAACAGGAGTCTGGCAGGTGAATTCCATCCACAGTGAGGTGGGGCCGTACAGCACCACGGGGGTGGCCAACATTCAGGGATGCGGGCCTCCTAAATACCAACCAGTATTTTAGAAACAACCTTCTTAGAAACATGGCTAAAAGCCAACTGCCCCCTTACTTTCCAAACCAGCCACAGCTCCTGAATACAGATTGCCACATCCTACTCAGATTGCACAGGCCAGCCTTATGTTCAAAGCCCACCTGCTTCACCTGCTTCAGGGGACAGCCTGGTGACCAAAGGAAAAGTATTTCAGAACAAAGTGATGCTTGCCAGGAAGGGCCTCGGCCCCATCATAATCATTCCAGGGATCCCTCACCAAAGCACTCTGTAATTTACCACCGCACCTAGTGAAGCACACTAATGAAAACCAGCAGTAAAAAATGTGCGAAATACCCAAGTCCCTCTGCTGCGAGATGGATTGCTCTAGGGCTCACTGAGGCCTGCGTGAATTATTTCTGAATGCTGCCAACCTGTCTCTAATTTCACCCTCACAGGAAGCCTCCGGAACCACACAGCACCTCAGGTAAGTGGACATGAAGAGGAGGGTGCAGCAATTGGCAAACCTAAGCATTGTGGTACCTAAGAGACTCATCCTTCACTGTGTATGAATAAAGTGCCACTCTGGTGTTTGTATTTTTTATTTCTATGGTCTAATGCATGGAAAGTTCATCATTTTTTGGAATATTGAAAAACCAAACCAAACACGTGGGGGTCCACGTTAAGGTAATGACGCTGGGCCCAGGAGGCTAGCTGGCCTCCATAGGGCATGGCTCCCTAGACTCAGGATAGTAAGTTTGAGCTCCCCTGCTAACCCTTGGTACTGGCTCCTAGACGAGTGTTGAGGCTCAGAGAAAATCAGCATCACGATTGATTAGTAATGTCTGCAACAGATTAGGGGCAGGGAAGGGTGTAGGCAGTGAGGATAGGTGCATCTGTGCTCCAAGTAATGTATTTCATCAATTCTACCGAGCACATAACCCCTCCACCCCCAATTGTTACATCTTCAAAATTGGGATTGTATTTTCAAAAAATCAATACAATATTTCAAGTCTCAGATGTTCTTCTAGAACCTAGCCAAGAAGTGGGGGAGCCTGATAACTGCCTCAGTTACGAGTGTGGCAGCCCTGGCCAGGTAATCAGGTGGTTAGAACATTGCCCCAAAATGCCAAGGTTGCATGTTCAATCCCTGCTTAGGGCACTTACAGGAATCAACCAATGATTGCATAAATAAGTGGAGCAACAAATCAATGTTTCTCTCTCTTTCTGAGATAAATTTTTATAAATATTTTTTTAAAAAGACTGTGGCAACAGAGATGCTAAGTGAATTCTGAATCTAGGCCATTAAAAACTGATACTGCATCTATATGCCTTCCCTTTTGGGGATGCTCATCCTTGGAACCCAGTCGCCACACTCTCAGGAAGTCCATACCCTGGGGAAAGACCCCGGGTTCCCAGGCCTGGCTGGGGCCCAGGTGACAGCCAGCATCAACTTGCAGGCCATGCTGGGGGAAGCAGATGCTCCAGCCCAACGGACTGTGTGGGGCACAGATGAACCTCCCCTGCTGAGCCCTGCCCAAATTGCAGCTTCCTAGGCCCAGTAAATGACTGCTGCTGCTTTAGGACACGGAGCTCTGCAGCAGTTGTTACACAGCAACAGCTGTCCCAGCCGCTGCGTGAGCGTAACGAAACTTGTAGAGTGAGTGTCGTTCACTGAAAGAAAACCCTGACGACGACAGAGAAGCATGTTTTCAAGAATGGATGTACCATCCACACTTTCCATGGCACCAAGGACAACACTAAGGAACACCATGGGCAGTGACGAGTCAGTTCAAAAGTGACTTACAAGGATCAGACTCTGCACAGGAGAAAATCTGAGGACTACCACACCAAATTTATTTTGTGTATGCTTTCCTTTTTAAGAATGCACAAGAGTAGAGTATAATGAAAAAAACGTACACATAAATAAGTTTAATAGGCCATTCAATGAACATTAAAGAAATGCTAAGTGATGAGAAAGAACTGTGTTTCCCTGGCAACGTTTTTCCTTCCCAGGGGTATAATCCTGTAATCAACAACAACTTAGATCTACTGAAATACAAGTATTTATTGTTCTTAACTTCAACCTCTCTAATTATACCACCAAATACAAGTGGTGTGAGAAAGAATTTCACAAATTTTTCATGTTTTCTTTGAAAATCACAAAGAAAAAGTTAGCAGAGATAGGCATTTTGAAAGTTCAATTTGATTTTTACTTTCATAATTATGTCCATGGTATTGTTCTATCCAAGATTATGAGATTTTTTTAAATTAATTTTCTGAATTTAATATTCCAAACAAATGACTTTCTAAGAACCCCACATGAATTGCACACATTACAAATGTTTCAGGTGGCTCTGTGTCTCCAGGGGACGAGGGAGGGTAGGCTTAACGGAGTGAGAAATAACTAATATACCTCTCTGAGTTAGCCAAAGATGTGGTGAGCATCGAAGAAACAGTGATTAAGGGTTACTTACTAAACACTTATATATAAAGCAAAGTAAGGGATGGTGTTAGTTTTATTACTACTAAGTTAAAAGAATCAAATCTACCATAGATATCAAAAACAAAAATTTATTCATAAAATAGATTTTAAGTTTGACAAAAAGGCTGCAACCCCCCCCGCCACAGTCTTGTACAACTCAACATCACTTACCACAGTCAACAAACAAAAGTCTCACTGATTCAACTGCCATTTTTTAGGTAAAAAAGAGGTCTCTGTAGATCATGGTATATCATTTTATGAGTTATGCTGCTAAAAACATTTCCCCAAATCTAGTTTGACCATGCTACCTTGGTATTTTTATAAAGTAGTATTTTATACTGAAACTCAGTGACTGTGAAATCTCTCAGAGTGTGAAGGTTAATCCTCAGCAAACCATTTTAAAACAAATTAAGTGGTCCCTGCCCTGACTGTGTAAAGGCTGAAATGCAACACCAGGGTTTAGTACAAGATACGGAACTGTGGGGATGCAGAACAAATTTAAGTCTCTTTAAATACAGACAAACACCCACTTTCCATCAGAGGTGCAGGGAGGGGACAGAGCTGGCTCTGGAGAACGCGGGGCTCCCATGCGCGGCAGCAGTCCCGCGGCCAGCCAGGCGGCTGGCACACACTGGGCACCCGCGCCCAGACCGAGGCGGGAGGTCTGCGCCTGGGCCTTTCACCTCGGTCAGATCCAGCTCAGTGAGGGGCAGAGGACCCGGAACGCGTTAGAAATTCTGAGTGTTCTGCTGGGCGGTTTCAAAGCCGAAAGTCTTCAGATCAAACTTTTTGGAGCTTTGTAATAATCAGCACTCTTACCATTTGATCGAACGAACTACAAATGCAAAGGCCCCTCTTATCTGGACTCCAGTCCAGACTGGAGATGGGCTGCGTAGACAGCGTAACATTCTGCAGAAGGCTGACCGCTCCCGCAACTCCCATCTCCACTCCCTCGGAATCTGTCTTTGACCGCTGAGCGGGGTATTCGCTGAAAACAAGAACAAGGAGGTAAAAAGAGACAGAGCACGTGCACAGGCAAAAGCCGCAGGCGACATCTGCAGAACCCCATCTAACACTACAGCACGGGTGACAGGCGCTGGTCTCTACCCCAGGGCTCCGTTATTTAGATCCCAGCCTAAGGGCCTTTCCTGTGCCGCTCCCATGGGAAGACACTGCTGGGAGGAGGTTTCACACCTAAACATCACGCTTCAAAAAAGAAGAAAGCCATTCTGAAACATGTGATTTCCTCTCGGCTGAAAATAGAAATTTATAGGAAGAGTTGAATGCGAACTACTCATAAATACTACTTGGTCTAGACTCAAGAGGAGGGGAAAGAGACATCCCGCCGGCACGGAGGTGTGTTCTAGTGAAATACTGGAGCATTGCTCCTGCTAGAAGGCCTTTGAAAGTCTGTTAGGTATCAACTACGATACTACCTGTATTTCATAAACGCTACTAAAGGCCAAGAGTTTCAGGATAAAAAGCAACTAAGAGGCAGAGCTGAAATAGAAGTGACAGGCAGATAACCTACTATTTTTTTCCCTTCTCAGACCCTACAATTCCTTTTGATTAAAAGCAATAAACAGCCTATAGATTTTTTTATGTCTCTTGGTAAAGGCTGCAATAATTTACTATTTAAAAAATAGCAAAGATTTTTTAAACTGTCCATACTGTCTATTAAAGTTTTGATATTTTATGTGTTTCAGATATGCCAAAAAATAGCATGTTGGAGTCCATTCATTCACAAAACAATTCCTGAATAACTAGATGAGTTTCCTTAGAAATTCCTGGCTAGTGCTCAAGAAATTATTTATAACTTAATTGCATTACTACCAAGAGAGACTAGCAAGTGGAAATAAAGCTAAATGTCATCTCACTTAAACAAGTTCTCCTTTGCTGGTGTATTATTACCTGACACAAAGCTCCAAACCAATTTGAAGATTGGACTAGATATCTGTTATGTTAAGGATTAAAGTTAATTTTGAGATACACTACAAATTTCTAATTGCATACAGACCCAACTTCGCTGATATTAACCAAATCCACAACAGTCAAAAATTCTAGCTGCAAAAGCGTTCGCACATCCCGTGGAAAACAATCCATGCGCAGACTACAAAGACAACTGGGACTCGGTGCTTCCAGCGAGCAGCGGGAAGGGTCTGGGCTCGCGGGGATCTGCAGTCGCGCCCAGAGCCGGGCCGGGGCTGGAAGGCGCAGGGAAGAGCCGGGGACAAAGGCGCTAGCAGAGGAATTACCCAATGGACCATCTACCAGTCAGACTCCCAGGCCTGCTAACACTTTTCCTCTGCTTTTTATTCACAGAAACTATACAGTTTTGATCTAGAGCATTCATTCTCAGTCTTCGGTCGGCTATCTCCCTGTTTTTCAGAACCCCTTCTAGCTTCTAACAGGAGCTAATAAACAGAAAACTATTTTGTAAATGTGCAAGTCTCAGAAGTATCAAAGACGGTGTTTTTCTTCTAATTCTTTTTGTCAAACTATATTTCTGAAATATCTTTCATTTGTGGCTTTTTTTTTTT
>VMDR010005209.1:0-53276 GCA_007922815.1 Macrotus californicus | reverse complement strand
GACCCAGCCTACGAAGAAGATGAATGCAGTAATACACCACATTCATAAGGGAAGAAAACCTACAAGATCTTCCCAATGGGTGCAGCAAAGCAATGGACAAAAGACAGTAGCTACTCGTGATAAAAAAAAAAAACACTCAGAAAACTAGAAATAGAAGGGAACTTCCCCCAAATTATAAAAGGCATAAATGGAAAGCCCGTAGCCAACATCGAACACCACGACAGGACTGAAAACTTTCCCCCCGAGATTAGAAACCCCCCAAGACCAAGCAGGCTCGCTCCCGCCAATTCAGCCTGCGCTCGACGCGGTAGCCAGAGCTCTGAGGCAATACAAACAAGCAAAAGGCATGAGAATTGGAAAGAAGTAAAATGATCTCTACCTGCAGAGAGAACACGAGCTTACTACGGAGAATCCAAAAGAACACACACACAGCGATTCCACTGACAACAGCATTCAAAAGAATACAATTTTTAGGGATAAATTTAACCAAGGAGATACAAGTCTCCTTCACTGCAAACTACAAAACATCGCAGAAACTAAAGAGGACAAAAAGGATAGGAAGTCACCCCGTGTTCGTGGACTGAAACACCTAATACTCTGAAGATGGCCAGGCTCTCCAAAACAGTCTCCATGTTCAATGAAATCCTCACCGAAACTCCAAGGACCTTTTTTTTTTTTGCAAAATAGGAAATCTGTTCCTCAAATATGTGTAATATTTCAGGGAGCCTCAAAGAGCCAAAACAATCTTGTAAAAAAAGAACAAACGTGGAGGTCTCATCCTTCTGATGGCAAACTTATTACGAAGTTACAGTAACCACAGAGAGCACCGTACTGGCACGAGAGCCGAGGTAACAGATGCACAGCCAGCAGACGCGTGGACCCCGGGAACGGAACGGAACGGAGAGCCCAGGACTAACCCACACACAGGCTGTCGAAGCGCTTTGGATGAGGTGCCAGGTCCACTGAACGGAGGAAGGATAGTCAAGCGGCCAAGAGGTGTCCCAAGCCCTCCAGGCTGCCACCAGCCTTCATGCCTGACCTTCCAAGGCATCTCCTGCCCTGCCCAGGGGTTCAGGGCCCTCCCCCGGCATCTCCCTGAAGCCCCTGCCCCTCTCTCTGTCCTCTAGTGCAGAAGCCAGAGTGTCGGCTCCTGCACCACACGCTGCACCCGAGCGGCCAGAGGAACCCCCGTCTGCACATCCCTCCCCACCCTGCCCATGGTGTCCTTCCTCCTGGAGGTGCCACCGTCTCTTCTCCTGGGCCTTTGCCAAGACCCGTGGGGGCTCCCAGGAGGAGAACCCCTCCTCTAAACCCGCCCACGAGGCTCCCTGGCTCCTCCCCCACCCATGTGCCCTTGCCGTTCTAGAACACTCTCCAGACACTCGCTCGCTCACAAACTGCCATTTCTTCAGAGTCACTCAGCTGTCCATCAGCCACCTCAGGTGCCTCTCTCTTCACGTGTGTGCACACACATACACACACCCACAGACATACATCAACTCAGGCAGAAACACACATACCCACATGCAAACACACAAACACAAGCATACACTCCCCCTGTCTCTCTCACATACACGCACACCCCCCCCCCCAAGCCACCCTTACTTCCTGTCCCTGCTTTAACTCCCCACTCGGAACTGACCACCACCCGGCACACCACACCCTCGTTCTGAAACCGTCGCATTCCCTTCCTCAGGCTGTGAGCTCTGTGAGTGCCACAGCGGCGTCTGGTTGACAGCTGCACTGCCAGCGCTCTGGCAGGGTCCGGCACAGCGAGGCTCCAGTACACGTCTCACTGGACAAAGCCCTGGACAGCTCAGAAAAAATCCAGAAACCTGGACAGGAAGTGCGGAGACTGGGGTGGGACACAGGTGCCGGCCACAGCCCTTCCTGACCTGTCCCCACAGGGGTCTGCAAGCCCGGATGTCACTCAGAGGGCTTGAGCATCACGTGACATCAACTGTGGACATGGTTGGCGCACACTGTGTCACTCAGGCTTGGAGGGGCCTCAGGTTACCAGGGCCGCGTCTGCTGGCACCAAAACAACGTGTAAGAGCAGGAGTCGCCCTGTACCCAGGGGCAGGTTTCAGACACCAGCTAGTTTTCTTTGGCTTGAGGAACGTTTTTGGGGATGGAAGTTCTGGCATGTCCCCAGCCTGTGCTGGTCCTGGATGCGTGTGTGTGGACCTGACGTCTGCAGAGGTGGCCTGCAGACAGGAAGGTCACTAGCAGGGCGCTGGGGATCCAGCACAGAAGTCCCCAAGGGTTCTCAAGATTCCAACATTGCAAACTGGAGATCAGGGGAAAGATCGCGTTTGCAACGTGTCAGAACGGGGGGCAGAGGAGACAAGATGCCCAAAGGTCTGTGGGAGACACAAAGGGAATCTGGACACACCTGGGATGGGCCGGAAAGGCTCAAACACAGGACCGCATCTGCCTTTGGACCAAGAGGACGGGCATTTTCAAGGCTATGGTTTGTCCTGGACAGGTTTTCGGGGGATTGGGAGAGTGGCCGAGGAAGGACAGGGGCTGGATTAGACAGAGAACGTGAGGTCCCACTGGGGTCCAGGTCTCGGGTGGGTGGGGGCAGAGGCTGAGTCCCCCATGGCACCCCTAGCCCAGACCCAAGCCAGGCCCCCTCCACGCCCTCTTGGCTAGTGGACAGCACGCAAACGATCAGCAACAGATCTGTGGCGTGGTGGTCAGAGTTCACCTTCACGCCACGTAAAAAAAGGAAGCTTGTTGAAAGAGAATAATCAGAAAGAAGCGCAGAAAGAAAACACTTATTTACAGTCCGTTCCTGGGCTGCACAGCAGCCACCTCCCGCATCCACGGGAGGACCATCCTGCAGACAGGCTTCGGGGAGCCCCCACTCGTGGGCTGGACGTGTTGGGAGACACACCCTCACCGAGGCCGTGTTTGTTCGCTTCTATATTTACTTTTTTTTTTTGCATTTAACTATGTGCGTCTGGAAGTGATGACTATTTCTTGAGAAACAGTCAATGGTTTCCTTTTGTTCCGTCATTCAAACTTCGCCATCAGCCAGTCGGACGGCTAAAATTTTATGTGGCCACGTAGCTTCCTTTGCGAACGCGACTTGGGAACAATGAGCTTCACCTTTGTGACTGCGGGTTGGCTTGCCTGCCTGCCGCACTACTTTAGTAACGAATGGTCTTCTAGTGCCTCACTATGTTACGCTAACAAGCCCAGCCTGTAAATTACCAAAAAAGTGTTTTCATTACCATGAAAAGTTATATTTTGTATCGCTTGGGCTGGCATGATGGTTTCCTTGTATTACAAAGTGTCACAATGAGACCTAAATTGTACTACACGTACACACAAAGGCTTTCCCAAGCATAGAAAATGGTTACTGGAGAAAACACGGAGCACGGAAAACTCCGTGGGGGGTGGGGGGGGGAGGGCAGAGATCCAGGGAGGCCAGCGGGGCTCTGGCTGACGGGAGCGCAGGGAACAGCGATGGCAGCAGGGAACCGAGCTGGGCCAAGTTTCTTCCTGCTGCTGTCGAAGGGGTCGTCTGTCTCTAAGCCAGGGGCTACGGTGGCTTTTCTTGCAGGGGACTTTAAAAGGCACCTCGTGGTTCCTGGTTAGTCATTCTCACTGTCCCACAGAAACCCCATCTTCTGGCAGCTCTGTAACGACGCCGTGGTTTCCCCTTGATCTCACATTCTCTGCCTCACCGACCTCAGCTGCGGGATCAAAAGCTGACACGGCCTGGGTGTTAGTGATGCAGAATCAGGTCCCGTTTAACGTGGCGCATCCATTCGTCCTTGTTCCTCCAGCGACACCATTTCTGACCTGAGACCTTGCCTGCGGAAGCTTCCTGTTGCATCATTTTGAAATTCAGATAAGAACCCTAAGGAGTGTCACGCACGCTTAGGTAATCTCCCAGCTACATGAAGGATTATGGATTCGGGGTGTCTTGCTTCTCTGTTATACCCACACCTTCACCTTCTTGGCCTAAAAGCAAGACAGTGATTTTGGCTTCATTTGAGAATTCTGTGGGTTGCGGATCAGAAGTCAAAGCCCTGTGACTTATTTTCCAGGAGTCTTTCCATGCCTGACATCACTGACAAGGGCAGGAGCAGACAGGACAGTCTGTCACCCCCGGGGTGTGAGGATCACAACTGGACATGCTCAGCCAGCACCGGAGACGGAAGCCTCACACCCCGGGAGAAAGCAAGGCTGTACTTGTAATGCGGTGTGACTGCCTGACCATGAAAAACTCCCCGGGACGTGCAGATAGAGGCTCTAACTTAAGCACATTCTGGCTTCTCAAGAGAACGCTCGCCGAGAATTAAAACTCCATTCAATGAAATGTGCCCAGTTAATAGACACCGGAGGGATCCACGGCTCCGGCAAATACAGCTCCAAGGGCTTTCTCAGTATTAAAAATCAATTTAATGCCCACGAGGTCAGGCCATAGACATGGGAAGCCAGTCTTCCCTACAGAGCAGTTGGCCAGGCAGATGGGCTCAGTTTATCGGACCCCAAGTGGGGGACGCCCAGCTGTGGGTGCTGGAACAGGATGGGAGGAGCCCGTCTGCCGAGTCACCCAGCACCTCCAGCCCTTCCTTCCCTCCCGGCCACAGAGACCAGGAGCGTTTCACACGCTGTGACCTGGCACCCCTGTGGAGCCCTGCCCACTCTGGTCGCAATGCTCTGAGACACAGCTGTGGGGGTGAAGGATGCTGTGAACGTATTTCTCGATCAATAACTATGCTCTTCCTTTTACTTTTGAATCAATAAATGAGTGAATATTTGATGAACCTGAAATAAATTTTTATAGAAGTGCACTAGTTAAAGGAAGCGCTAATTTGACCAGAATGTTCACTGTATTTTATCAGCTTCCCAACCCCAAGCCGCCTGGGCAGGCAGGAAAAGCCCTTGGTCAGGCATCAGAACAGGTCGGCCCTGGCTCCCTCAGCGGGTGCCTAGCATTGTTCTGAGTCTCACGTCTCTCGTCTGCAACTCTTAGTTGGGGGTAGCACCTGTATGTGCTGGTTTTTACTGTGACCAATACCGAACGGCTTAAACATCTACCGTCCCTCACTGCTGGCGAGTCTACAGGTCAGCCGGCCAGCCTGGCTCCTGTGGGCCGGGCTCAGCTGGTTCTCACTGAGCTCACTGCTGTCCCACCTCGGCTGGGTCAGCCCGTCTGCCCCACGAGGCCTCTCATGCTCCAGCAGGCTGGCCGGCCTGGTTTTCAAGGCGGCTGGGAGGAGTCCTGAGCAAGGAAGTGGAAGCTTCCCTGCCCAGCCTAGAACCGAGAGGTAACTTCTACCAGCTTCCAGTGACCGGAGTTAAGTGTCAAGGCCAGGCCTGCTGCAAAGGATGGGGAAAGAGGCCCCGCCTCTGAGGGCAGGGACTGCAAAGTCGCCCTGCGGGGACATGAGGGCAGAGGGGGGCACAACTATGCCCACTGCTCATAGGCGATCATTCGAGATGTACTTTGACCTTTGACCTTTCAGACACTGCTGTGAGGCCCAGGGGCTCTCCTGTGGTTTGAGGGCCTCGGGTCGACTCTGGAGAAATGACTTCCTCCAAGGAGACCTGACTTAGCAATGCTGACACATCGTCCCCATGCTGCCTGTCCCGGGGATCATCCTTCGTGACAAGCCAGCACCTCAAAATGTCAGCCTCTGCATGTGGACAGCGAACTCGGAATTACCTGGGAGGACACCTTTGCACCAGGAATATGATCCAGAAAAGGGTAAACCTCGGAACGTGAGACCAATTTTCACCTGCTTCGCCCCCAACCCGTCCGTGGCCATCGAAGGTCCTATTGACACTGTGTGTGAGGCTGGCAGGCGCCCCCGGCCCTGGGCAGCTCCAGGAACCGAGCAAGGTGACGGGACAGGGCTGTCCTGCGCTGCGTCCCCTTCGTCCCGGCCGTTTGCTCGATCGATCGCAGCCCTTGCCAACACTCACTCCCCCTCCCAGGGACTCGCTCCCACTCACGACACACCCTCTGGGCGGCATCTCCTCCGTTTGTTCCATTCACAGCTCTCACCCTTCAGCCATAACCCAGGCCTGTTTCAGCCAACACCTGGCTTCCCGGCTCCCATTTTATCTTAAATTGTGCCCAATTTTTAGAAGTACCATATTCTAACTTCTAACAGGTCTTCAGTTCCGTGGAGCAGTGTTTTGTACCTTTCCTTGGCTGTTTCTTGTTGCCTCTGCCCTTTGCGTTGGAATCTCGGCACCCACCAGGGCTTTGCAGAGGGGCGTTCACAGATGTCCTCACGCGCACCACGCCCAGCACCCCTAGCGCCCTGGTGGGGCTCGCACCCGATCCCACCTGTAGTCCAAAATCCTGGTGTCGGCCGGGCCACGCTCCTTCTGAAGGCCCCCAGGGACAACCGCCCCACGCCGCTCTCAGCCCCTGGTGCTGCCGTCCGCCCTGAGCCCATGGACACCCCACTCCAATGTCTGCTCCTATCGTCACAGGGACTTCTGTGTCTCTGTCTCTGCGTCTCCTTGTTTATAAGGACACCTGTCCTTTCGGTTAAGGGCCCACACCACCACTTTAGTGTGGCCTCATCCTAACTTATTGCATCCACGACAACCCCATTTCCAAGTAAGGTCCCATTCTGAGGCCCCAGGGAGATTCGGATTATGAGGGATGCCATCCAGCCCATCATGGCTCCTGAACCTGCGATGGGGACATCATGCAAAGCCATTTCTACACGATTCCCTTGCATCTCGACAGCAGGCGTGTCAGGGGAGACTCTGATTGTCCCCACTTTGCAGGTAGGGAGGCCCTGGAATGACCCAATGATGTCAGGCAGTGCGTTCTCCAGAAGAGACGTTTTCTCTTCGTAACTTCCGTATTCTGTGTGAGGCTTCCGTTCCAGTTCCTCTGTCATAGTTTTACTTCCGTGGATTTCTTAACCTGCTATGATGTCTATAAGGAGATGTGTATGTGATACATGCTCCGTAAGTGTGAATTCTTCCATTACACAGAGAAGAGCCAAGAACTGGTTTTCCAAGGTTGGAAATGTCGTGAGAAGAGCCGAGTAGCGGTCGAAGCCCCAGAGGGTAAGGGGAAATGAGGGCATTGTCGGGGTTCTCCAGATAAGCAGAGCCAACAGGAGTCGGCCACGGGGTTATGGAGGCCGGCCAGCCCCAAGACAGGCAGGCGTAGTGGGAGGGGCGGAAACTCAGCAGAGGGGGCGGAGTTCCAGGCAGAGTCCCAAGGCCCAGGAACCAGGACGGAGCTGTCCTGTGAAGGTGGCAGGCTTGAGGCATCCACACTCGATGTTTCGGTTTGACTCCAAGGCTGGAAAAAAAGCTGCTGTTCCAGTTTGAAGGCCACCAGGCAGGAAGAATCCCCGTACTTGGGGGAGGGTCAGCCCTGGGTGCTATTCAGGCCCTCACCTGATTGGGCAAGGCCCACCACCCTGGGGAGGGCAGTCTGCTGTCCTCAGTCTACGGATTCAGATGCTACTCTCAGCCAGAAGCACCTTCCCAGACACACCCAGAGTCACGTCTGACCATCTACGTGGGCACCTTGAGACACAGGTCGATAAAATTTACCATCACAGGAGAACCCACGTTCTGGGTGTTTAGAACCCCAAGCGCCCCAGAGAAATACAAACACGTCGAAGCATCTGAAGCCACCTGAGCTGAAAGCTGAGCTGAGGTGGCCTTGGCCAGCCCATGGGGCCGAGGCACAGCCAGTGCCAGGCCACTGCACGGGCGTGTGTTGGGCGGCTGTGACACTTTGAGCCGTTCTGGGCTCGGCCGTAAACGCTGCTTCGGGTGAAAGAGAAAAATCCCTTCCTTTGTTTTCCACAGAGACCTGCAGCTGAATAAGAGGCAAGACCCGCTAATCATTGCAAAGCCTGGAAAATCACTGACCATCAGAGGAAATGGCTCCTTTCATCTTGAGTCAGTTTCCTCAAAGTCTTCTGGGAGAAGGCTGAGAGACACAAGGGGGATGTTTGTTTTCCTGCCGGCTGCCTCTTCCCCGCAGAGGTCAGCGCAGGACACAATCAATTAGGCCGCAAGGGGCATTTGCAAATTAGTCCTCATTTGTCTTGGCGTTTCTAAAATTAATGCACCCGAAATAGGGGAAAAAATGAGAGTGACGGAGTGAGACACCAGCTGCTGTGCCAAGTGCACCGGGTCAGAGTGAGTCTAGCAAGCCCGTGT
The DNA here is from genome assembly GCA_007922815.1 of Macrotus californicus. Lineage (NCBI taxonomy): Eukaryota > Metazoa > Chordata > Mammalia > Chiroptera > Phyllostomidae > Macrotus > Macrotus californicus. The sequence continues at coordinate 45,101 of VMDR010005209.1, read as the reverse complement.
GGCTGCGTGGGCCCTTGGGTGCAGGTGGGTCTCTTGGGCCTAATCCCCACTAGAAGAAAGCCCTTAGGAAACGGGTGGGAGCACGGTCGGACCGCACGGATGGGGCGCAGGGACTGCCCAGGGTGGCCCAGGTGACGCTGCTCCGCTAACACCCCGTCACTGTTTTACTGAGCCTGCCTGCCACCCAGCCTCAGGATGGTCTGTTCCGGAAATGGCAGCGGGAGACAGGTGTGACACCCTGGCTGTGTGGGGGCTCACTGCACAGAGGCCTGGGACTGCACAGGTCACCTCAAGTCTCCAAAGTCACCTTCTTCATTGTCAATAAGGAAGCATCCTGTTGCTGCCATAACGAAACACCAGGAACAGTGGCTCAGAGCACAGGACTCTTTCCTCTCATGAGGTCTGGGGGTGCTGGCAGGGCTGCACTCCCAGCAGAGGCTCTAAGGGAGCTTCCCCCTGCGCATTCCAGCTTCTGGTGGCTGCCACCTTCCTTGGCTTGTGACCACGGCACCTCAGTCTCTGCCTCCATTGCACACCCCCTTATCCGTGACCTGTGGCTTTTCCCTTCTGGGTGAGTCAGATCGCCCCCACCTGTAAGGTCACTTCTCCCTGGAGTTAGGACTCCATCCCGCTCCCCCCCCAAATAATCTGGGATCATCTCATCTCGAGGTTGGTAAGTTCACCTCACCAGGAAAGGCCCGCTGGACCAATAAGGCAACATTCACATGGCCCAGGAATGCTGGGTGCATTTCTTCCATGGAGCCATTGTCCAGCCTCCCACAGACAGGCAGGGTGAGGTTGCCCCTCAGACCCCCCCAATTCTGACGCTGCATCCATGAAGACAGAGCAACACGGTGCTGGCACGCCTGTGGAACCCAGGGAGATGGAAAAGCACGCAGGGTCTGTGAGAAAGGCATCCAGGGGTTAGAGGTTAGTGAGCTCAGGACTGGGTAGAAGTCCTCAAAAATACAATGACTTTGCAAAAACGCTGCGTGTCAAGGAAACACTGAGAGCGCTCTAGTTCATGCCTCTCATTTCTCTCTAGAAAGGCTGGGAGACTGCAGAGCACACAACGCATGCATCCAGGAACCGGTTCCCTGCAGCAGGACAGGGACACCTCACCCCTCTCACCGCCCGACAGACAAGGGACTTGCCTACCAACACAAATACCACCTCCACCAGGAAGCCAACTTGGCCGTCCCACAGAAAACTAAGCTGTCCCCCAAAGAAATGACTGGCAAATCCTTTGACAAGCAAAGATCACATTTCCCTATCATGTGACCTTCGAAAGTATTCTAAATTCTGTAGTTCTGACATCACTTCCAGCTTGCCTCCCGTGTTTTGAATTGTTTGACTCGGTTTCAATGAATTACTCAGAAGGAAGAATGGATTCCTTACACAAACACCGTAGGAAGGGTTCTCGGCGGCTGCCCAAAGCTGTCATCCCCTGGGAGCTGCCTTCTTTCTGTGCGAGGTTGAGGATGAATCATGTAACTCATGTTTTCTATAAACCAACATGAAGTTCCCGCTGTGCCATCGGCATGGTCTTTGGGGCAGGGTTGCCAAAATTAGCCAGATTCCGTTTCTTCCCTCCTCAAGAATCCACGGCGGAGCTCAACCAAGGGGAAAGCCTGCACGGCGAACCCCATGCAAGGAAAATATATGCTTTCAAATTTCAAATGCACCTCAAAAGTAATGAAACCTATTCCGCTAAATACTTTGAGATGTTTATCTCAGTCAAAGAGGGAAGTCTTGCCCCGGCCGGTGGCCAAGTTGGTTGGAACGTCATCCCGTGCACCAACAGGATGCGAGCTTGATTCCCAGTCAGGGTACGTACAGGAGGCAACTGACCGGTGTCTCTCTCTCTCTCTTTCAAATCACTAAAAATGTCCTCGGGTGAAGATTAAAAATAAAAAATAAAGAGGGAAGTCTTTCTGTGAGATAATTTTCACTTAACCAAACAAATGAGAAGAAACAGCAACCAAAATTGCCAACATTGTTTTAAAAACGATGTCCGCATTTAACTTGCAGTTGATTGTTTAACCCTCACAGGCTGGTATCAGTAAGAACGATCTCTTCCACCATCAGCTTTGAGGCTAAGCTGCCGAGCGGACCCACGATTCCTGATCGCCGGTGGAATGAACGAGGGCGGGTCACCAGTCCCAGTCCCCACACCGTTGCTTCTCCTGGCACTCCAGATGACGCCTCAGTGTGACAGTCAGACTATCACAAACGAACCCCACCCTGCCAGGGCAGCTTCCCCTCTCTCTACTCACCTTCCACCTGCGCCTTCTGCACTTGCATGTGCACACACACGCACACACCCCTCAACGTGTTACACCACACACCAAGCATGAAGCCTTGCCATGCCACCTACTGTCAGGTTCCTGATTGATCTGAACATCGTTCTTCTCAAATGGGAGATGAGGGTATGAATGTGCCTCACATTTTGTTGTAAAAAGTAAACACTCTTCACATTGTCACAAAGAGCAGATTTTCAGTCAGGGCTCCAGGATGACCTGAAGCTCCACCCACTCCTAGTCGTGCCCCTGAGCGTGGGCGGGACCTGTGACCAGCTGTCACTTGTGATCTGAGCAGAGTGTGCACCTCTGCCTGGCTGTGATGGAACCGACAGCGTGTCACTGGGCCCATGTGGCTGGGCGCGGGTAGCCTCTGGCTGCAGTAGGAATGCAAGGCCCTCCACTCAGCAGGCCTTGAGAAACTGCGCATGCAGAACGCCACGTGGGCTCGGCAGTGGAGCCGGCCCCAGCTAGGCCACTGGAGGGCCCCCAGGCCCAGCCCTGCAGCAGGCCCAGCCGAGCTGTACCTGGACTGCTGTCCCTCAGACCCTGTGAAAACTGTGAGGCTGGATCTGCATACACTGGTACAGCCTGAGAGGAAGGGTCCAGACTATTTCCCTTACTCCCACAATGTGAAAGAGGAAAGGACAGGCAGGCATCAGAAGATGTGACCACAGAGCTCCTGAATGAAACGTCCAAGCTACAAGGCACACTTCAGGAAGACACCATCTTAACCCTCCAAGGGCATGTCCCCCGCCGGCTGCAAACCTGTCAACCGTGGCATCTTGAGAACATGGGTCGTCTGCCATTCCACGTGTGTGCTGGCTGACCACTGAGTGAGGAAAATGCCACGCTGGCCACGCTGAGCCCGGGACAGGGACAGGCCTGCAGTGCTGACGGTGTGCGCGGGGCGCCCCAGTCTGCAGACGGCTGGGTGAAGAGAGCAGTCACGTGACTGACCAGGACCCTGAGAGTCACCTGCAGACAGGCCCCTGATGAAGAATGCCAAGGTGTTGTGGGGGTGCGCACCAGCGAAGATGGGAAGCAGACACGACGTGGGCAGGGGAAGAGGAACCCTGTCCTTAGCCTGGTGCCCCTCTGGCCTCACCTCTGCACAGTCCTGTCCACGCAGCTGAGCTGAGAAAGGGGAGGACAGATGCGTCCCCACCTTGGCCTCTACGCCCAATGCAGGGCCACCAAGGGCCACTGCTACTGGCAGCATTGATCCCAGACAGGCTAAATGACAACACAAGAAAGCTCCTATTAGTTAGGACTAGGGGTTGTGACAGAAACACACAGGATGCCACCCGCCTCGGACTGTCTCTGCTTCAAACGGTTGCCTAGGATACAAGGGAGCCCAGATTTAAAAAAAAACAACACAGACACTGAATGCACGATCAGACATCTTTCAAGTTAGCGGGATGGAGGAAAAATTAGAATGCACAGAGGAGCCGGTCCTCTGGAGCGGCAGGAGGCTGGAGGTGGGAGAGGGCCTGGAAATCCCATTTGCATTTGCAAAGTCTGCTGGTTTCAGCCAGAGAACCAAGACACATAGCCACCATGTGGGAACAAAAGGCCCCTAATTGGGAAGTTCTTTTTCCTCACATCAGAATAAAATGTATCCATTTATCGCTGACACTTTACTCCAGGGCCTGATTTCAGAGACTCCTGCCCACTAAATAGCACACCCTGCCGGCTCACTGGGTTTCCGGCTCCCCCGATGTGTCACGGGCCGCAGCTCACCCAGGGTGGGCCAGAACCAGGTTCTGCTTCCTTTATACCACGTGTCAACACGAGCCTCAAAATCTCATCAAACCCCCCACTTTGGTCCCGAACACCTGGAAGGACAAGGATACGGGCTGACCAAAAACCCCTCAGGCTGTTGGTAAGGAGCACAGTTCCGTTCCAATGATGTAGGAGGGGAAAGGTCGTTGACGGGAAACATTTACAAGACGTTCCTTTCAAATCGGGGCTCAGTCATGCTGTAGGGTGTGGTTGACTGGACAGAAGAGGGAAGTGTGACACGAGGACAGGTCACACGTGGCCACAGTCACTCTCCGTGATAAGAAAGAAACAGAGCCTCACGACTGGACAGATCCTGCCCCTGCACAGCCCCTGTGCCACCCAATGCAGGGACATGGTGCCAACGGGAAGCAATGCCCCAAAGCGACTGTCTTTCTCTTTTTATACTAGCACCGAAGACACAAAGCCAGGTGGCAACAGCCTTCAGGACACTGGACAAGACTTGGCTGTGCAGAGAAGGAGGGAGAAGTGAAAACTGGACCCCTCCCCGTCACCTCCGCGAGGGGACCATTTCCCTCCAGGGAGTACGCACGTGCACCTTCTGCCTCCCTGCCGTCTTATTTCCCCGACACGCTTACGAGACTCTCCGCCTGGTGACCTGGCTTCTCCTCCTGCTCCTGTGGGAGCTGCGGCCTGGATGGTCTTCAGCTCCCACTGGCCCGGGAAGGAGCTGAGGATGTCTGCAAACAGGCTTCGTCCGGCGACAGAAGGGCATGTGGAGGAGGTGCAGAACTGCGGGGCCCGCCGAGACCTGGCTCTCTTTCCTCGGTGAGCGCAGACCACGAGGCGCTCGCTTCATGCTCACACACGGGTCACGTCGGTATATGTCGCGTCCAGAATAATGAGGGCAATACGACTTCTGACCAAGGCCCCCTTGGTCCAATGACGGCCGAGTTGCATTGGGACTAGGTGACGTTTGGAAGACGTGGTCAAGTAGAAGGAAATTCAAATGGTCCATAATCCACACCTTACCAGCCTTTCCCTCCGGGGTTTGCACAGACGCACACTCAGACACACGGTCCCGAGCAGCCTCGCGCGGCCTGGCCGGCCCTGCCCCCCGCCGTGGCCGGACTGTGCCACCCTCTGAGGTTCGGGGGTCTTCACATTGAGCTTTTCTGTTACTGCTGTTATTTTTTAAATAAAGATTTGTTTGATTGTGTTTTCTACGCAGATAGAAGGTTTGATTGTTGATGAAAGAAATCACGACAATCTATCACTGAAGCACTAACAAAATCTAGCTATAGGCGAGACAAACGTTCTGTATTTGAAATTCAATTTCACAAACATGCCAGATTAGGAAATTTTGCCCTAAAAAGACTCGCAGAGAGGAAAAGCACCTTTTAAAAAATGCTTTCTTTTTTTGAAATTTTATTTATTTATTTTCAGAGAGAGGGGAAGGGAGGGAGAAAGAGAGGGAGAGAAGCATCAATGTGTGGTTGCCTCTTGTGCGCCCCCTGCTGGGGACCTGGCCCGCAACCCAGGCACGTGCCCTGACTGGGAATCGAACCGGCGCTCTTTGGTTCCCAGGCCAGCACTCAATTCACACTGAGACACACCCGCTAGGGCAGCACCTTTGAACAGACAGTAAATTATGAAGTCTATTTTTTAAGGCTTTGGGAAAAGCCACGGTACAGTTATTTAAGAAAGTCACTGAAGGAAGACAAGCGCTTCAAGTCGAATGGGATGCAAACTAAAAGCTATTTTCAGATCTACCAAGAACCTGAAGTGTTTCCGTGCCAGGGCGGGAAACAGTCTTCTCTGAGAGTCCTCCCAGAGGCCTGGCTTCTGCTGTGCCTCCCAGAGCCACAGACACTGAGAAAAAGACCACCAGGACTCCAAGAATATGCAGAAAAGGGCGGAGTAAATAAAACTGATGGGGCCTTTTGAAGACTGTATTTCACCTGTTGTGATGACTGAGAAGCGTTCCGTGTGTGTACGAACCACATCTTTGCCCAGTCCTCTATCAAAGGATGCTTCAGTGGTTTCCACGTCCTGGCCACCGAGAGTGACGCCGCAGTGAACACAGGGGGCATGTACCTTTGTAAATGCGTGTTTTCGAGTTTTTCGGGTAGGCCCCCAGCAGAGGGATTCTCAGAGAAGTCTGAAATATCATGACTACAAACGACCAAAGGGTTCTCCCAGGAAAGTTAATTTTTACAAACAGCTGGTGCCACTTCCGTTCCTTTAGTTCAACTGCCTTTAAGCACGTGGCAGAGGGAGGCTGGCAGCCTTCGTCACTTTCTGGGAATGTGCATACAGGTACGTGCCAGCGCTCCGCAGAGAACGCTCTTCCCTGTAAAGTGTAAATCCGGGGTGACATGCGCAGATCAAGCAGGGTTTTGCTGCACCGAAGGACAGGTCTTGCGATGCTGGAGCTGGGCGGCTGAATTCCCACAGAGGGTTCCAGTGGAGGTGAGAGCTGGGGAGGTGCCTGGGTGGCCTTTCTGTTGCTTCTCAAAAAGAAGCGTGTCCGAGGTGCTGTGACTACCCTGCTGCATCTGAGCACAGTGACAGCCTGATCGTCGCTCAGCAGACAGCTTGGGTCTATTTTATTCTCTTTCCTTGTTACTTCTCTGGAAACAAAACTTTCCACCACACGTCTTTTATCAAAACAAAGATCACTAAAGTGGACACACAAAATCCTCGTGTAGCTGCTGGTGTGTGCCCACAGGTGTCACAGACGGGAGGGACGGGGACGCACGCGTCCATCCACAGAGCAGCTCTCAGCGGACCAGCGGGAAGACTCCCAATCCTGCAACCGCCCCCACAAGCCTTCCACGTGACGAAACCACGTTACAAAACGCTGAGTCTCCAGAAACACAGACGCATGCGGTGGGGACGCCGAGTCTCCAGAAACACAGACGCACATGGTGGGGCGTTGAGAGGAATCCAGTCCCAACTCTGAACTGACAGCCCCAGGCCTGAGACATCAGCAAAGACCTGCTTCAGACTCTGATGTGCCAGCAACAAAGAATTGAGTCCGTGCACGCTTTTATTCACTGTGCACATCCATTCATTCACTGATTCACCCACTCATTAGGGGAAGTGCCTGGTGAATCGCTAAATGAACCTTTCCTTCCAGGCCTTCCAGGTGGGAGGGGGTGGGTGCTAGGGAGCACAGGCAGCAGATGCAAATGAGGGGACAGCCGTGTGGGAAGGGGCAGACAGGCCTTCTCAGAACAGATGACAATGAAGTCTGTCTTACCGATGACTCTTTTCAAGGCAGCAAGTTTCCTGGTTAAACTTATTAAGATTGGTGTCCCAATGGTGTATCGATTGAAAAGAGTATCACTTGATAAACTTTTGTGATCGACATAAGAGACAGTGAATGAAGGCCGGTTTTCACGCATCATCAATAACTAGTTGCTTACGGCCCTGGCTGATGTGACTCAGTGAGCTGGGCTTCGCCCTGCAAATGGAAAGGTCGCAGGTTCTATTCCTGGTGAGGGCACATGCCTGGGTTGTGGGTTTGGTCCCCCATTGAGGGTGTTCAAGAGGCAACCTCTCTTTCTCCCTCCTTTCCCCCCTCTGTCTAGCAATAAATAGATAAAATCTTAAAAAAAAATAACTAGTTGCTTACAGTTAGAAAATCACATAATATTGCAAACAGACCATGGGGCGCGGTGGTGAGACTTCCTGGAATCACCTTTGGACTTTCTGCTCTAATGAGGAGAGGACAAAGGGAGGCCCCCAGGTGTCCGCGTGCCCACCTTTCACGCTTTGAGGAACCAACCTGAGTGCGTGGAACCTGCCGCTGAGATGAGAGAGGCGAGAACTGGGGACAGTCACCGCCATGACAGGCTGCAGTGCATACTCTCTGAACCCTGGGGCCGAGGGACATGGCCCACCTGACCAGCAGCCCAGGGCCAGCTGCCCACCAAGACCACCCAGGGAGGGGCCCAGGGGCCAGAAGGGGTCAGGCTCCCTTCCTCACAGCAGAGTGGGCTGGGGCTCCTGAGAAGGCAGGGGTTGAGGACCAAGGGGAAGGGCAGGAAATGCCGTGCCCACCGTCCAGCATCAGGTAAGGTTCCAGAGAGCCCCACATGTCGGTGATGGCACCTGGCACGGCGGGATCCCCCAGCATGATGGACAAGTCAGGACCCAAGCCACCTGTAAGAATGTCATTCTCACAACGGCAGCGAGTCATGCTTAACGGCCACCTTCTTCTTGAAACTCGCCCTCACTGAGCGAGGAGACCTTGTTCTCATGGGGGGTCACTCTCCACCCCCGCCCTTGCCCCTCCTCACACCCACCTGCATCTGAGCTTTCCGTTCTCTCCTGAAACCCAAGCATCGCCTGCACCTTGAAGTAAACACATTAAGCTGATTTATGGCTTCTCCAAAGACAGTCGTTTCTCTGATGGGGGACAGACAAGTGCTCTCATCTATCAAAACGGATGTTTGTCCCCGGAAAGCAGGGAAGGATGGGATCTGTCGGCTATGCATCAACCCTGAAATGATGGCCCTGGGTGGGGAAGGGGAGTGACAGGACACCCCTGCCTTCCCCAGGGGATGGACTGTCAGGAGATCAGACAAGGGGCCCTCCGCGGGGTCGGCGCCTGCTCATGAACAGAAAGCATGGCCCCGGGGACTGATTTCCGAGGCTCTGCACAAGCTCCCAAGGCCCCCATATCCGGGCTCGCCCCCCGAGAAAGTGGACTTTAAGACATTAATGTGTTGTCACTACTGGGACACAGGCACTAACGACCTCTACGTGGGAAGCTTTTCTTTAAGCTTCCGCTTCTGCCTCGCCTCTGCCGCTGCCTTTGCTTTGCCAGAGCTGGGCCAGACTGCGGCGCGTGGGGAATGAGACCCACAGGGCGGCCCGCCTTTGCCTGTCTCTCCCCGGCGGGAGGAGGAAGGCGCCCCCTGCTGTCGGCAGTGCGCAGTGCAGAGCGGGACCTCTCCGGAGGCGGCGCTAACCTTTGAAGGAGAGTCGCTCTTACGGGGGAGTCAGCCGAGAACATAAAACCTGAAAGGGGTCTTCGATACACTTCAGTTGAATCCACTTATTTTACAAATAAAATCATAATCTCCGAGGAAATTAGCTTCTTAAGTTGTTCTTTCAGAGTTTTCTTTTTCAAAAAATTCCTTTTCGGTTCAGTCAATATTAACTGAGAGTTAAGCAGTGTTAACTGAACACATCTGGTCCTGATGGAGCTTATGGATAGCATAAAATATCTGCTTGCACTATTTATACAGGTCTAGTCAAAACAGCTATTGCTGCTCTCAAGCTAAAGATTGAACTATTCTCACCCTGGCCTGTGTAGCTCAGTGGATGGAGCACCGGCCTGTGAACCAAAACGTCATCGGTTCGATTCCCAGTCAGGGCACATGCCTGGGTTGTGGGCCAGGTCCCCAGTACGGGGCGCACAAGAGGCAACCACACATGGATGTTTCTCTCCCTCCCTTCCCCTCTCTCTAAAAATAAATACATAAAACATTTTTTTAAAAAAAAGACTGAACCGTTCTCGGTCTTTTAAAATTGACCAGGTCCAGTCATGGTGCCCACAGGAGCATGCACGCAAAATGTGAGTGGGAGAGCCGGTCACTTCGGCCCACGGGAAGAAGCTTCTCCCAGGGCTGCGAGCTGAGACAAACTCTCGCACCTCCATCGTGATGAGGCCAGCAGGGGTCCCGGGACGAGGATCTCAGGAAGCTGAGCTCATGCACGCTGGACATGAATGCGGAGAGTATGGCGGCTGTACCTTCCAAAATCAGACAGGCAGCCCGTGGGTGACGGGTTAGAATTATCAGTACGACTCCAGAAAGCAAAATGCAGGGTCAGTGGACAGAGGTAAAGGCAGGCAGGTGCTAGCTTGGTTATTGTTCAGAAGTGGAAGCATCTCCCACGGAGATAGTAAAGTGGAGGGTCGGTGGTGCCCATCTGGGCTTTTCTACCCAGGGAGCAGCCCTGACTCTGAGGCTGCTCCCGGGTTCCGGTTCCCCTTTCAGAACAGGCTTGCAGCTGGAATGCAATTTACTGGAGGTTATTGATGAAGCTAGGGTCAGAGCTGGAGTTTTAGCTGTGACGGGAAGCACTTTCCTTTTTTTTTTTTTTTTTGTTGGGATAGGGAGGCAAGAAGGTGGAAGATAGGGAGGCTGGTGCCATAAATCACCGTGAGCACTTCTTCGAAGCTGGTGGCGGTCATCAATCTTTAGCCGCCTCTGACTGGCATGTGAGATCATGCGTAATCAGGCCGTGGACACAACCTGGGGGGTCGTCATCATAATCTGAAGAGCTTTCGCACAGCTCAGAGTTTTTAGGCAGGAACACAGTTTAGTTTCTAGCTAGATGGCAACATCATAACAATCGCAAGGAAAGAATTGTTGCCCAAATGTAACATCGCTTTATCGTGGACTAATTAAAACCGTAATCAGTTCCACGCCTGCCCAGCCCAGCTCACAGTAGGAGCCAAAAAGGGTTCGGTTTCGTTGTGACTGACGTCTCAGGGCTTCCTTGAGGGACCCTCTTCTCCTCATATTATTTACCTTCACTGAAAGAACTAACCGAAAGGCAAGGCAGCAAGGCAAGTGGCCTCATTCCTAATACACTGGGTGGGCGGAAGTCGGTTTACAGGCGGGAGCATGTGAAACCCAGTTCGTTCTGGGATTATTATTTATTAGGCGTTGTACTATTTTCCATGCGAACAACTGCAAACCGACTTTTGCCCCCCCTGCATTCCTGCTTTGGAGCACGACCTGGCCTACTGAACCCCACCCGTCGGAGTGGCAGAGAGGCAGTTTTGCAGAATACTTAACGGCATTGAGAGGCTTCCCCAGAAACTCAGAGTCCTGTTAGGACCACACAGGAGAAACAAGGGGGTTACCAGCAGAACTCCTAGTAGACACAGGGCTGAGGAGAGAAACACCAAAATCGGGCCTAAGGGGTCCGTTCCTTTACAGATCAGAGGGCTCTGGGGCTCTCAATCCATCTGTTTTCAAGCACACACAGCACTGACACTGGCCAAGTGCAGCTCGTAAACAAAGCAAGCCTCCCCTTCCTCAGGGCCCTGCAGCCTGCAGCGGGATGCTGTGAGGAGGCAAGGGCTTCTGCTTCCCAAGCACCCGATGCTCCTCCGGGGCAGGCTCCCGTCGGGAACGGGCTCTGCATCATCCTCAGCCACCTAGCACTCAACACAGAGAAACTCCACGGAGCTCACCCAATGGCAGTACTCGTAACGCACACAGCCCCTGACCATCCAAAAAGCTCAGGGACCTCTTGAGCTGAGGCCTCCTGGGCAGGGACTGTTTTGCAACAGGTGGCGAGGTCACAGCTGTTTGTTCATGGGGACCGAGGGCTGCCCGCTGTTCCCAGAGCAGCCTACCAAGGCCCTGGAGCCCCACCCCACCCAGCCCTGGGAAGCCCCGGGCAGCCAGCTCAGAAGCAGGCAGGTGGGGCACGCCTTCAGGTGGGTGACCACCCTGCCCCTCTGCAGGCACAGAAGAGGGGCCGTGTGCATGCAAAAGGTTCAAGTAACCGAGGTTCTCCTCTCACAAAGGTCAGGACCACAGTAGTTCCATACTGGAAAGTTATAAACCAGCCGGATTCTGAATTCTTCACCTCACATACATGAGAGTCACAGTTAAATATTACGTCGTTTCCGCTGTCCGTCATCTCTTGGTTTACAGCCACAACGTACGCCAATACTCTAGCGTTTAATTTTATAACACGGATAAACTAATATGACAATATCTGCTCATGCCTAGCAGGGAAAAGACTAGAAAGGGGAACGCCATTCCTTCTCCAAAGCACTTTGCCCGCACAGAGCTACCAGGAACAAGTTTCACTGCGAGGAAACACAGAGCCCCACGTGAGGGATGCACTATTGCTCTCGCAGCAAAGGCGTCTGGGAGCTGCGGAACTCTGCAGCCTTTCCTTGGCTCGTTGCCCAGAAAAGCCAGAATGCCACCCAAAGACAAATGTCACACCCCAGGAAGGGGGTGAATGAAGCTTTAGAATAGGTAATAACTACCTGATGTGACCTTGTAACTCTTTCAACCCAGCAATGCGTCATTCTGTGGGATGGTCTGCGTGACTACCTGCCACTTGGTTTTGCTACTGACCCCCTTTGTTATTATCCCTCTTTTTCAAGGGGCCCAGTTCAGGGGAGGGGTGGACTCTTCCCACCGCCACTGCTGGGAGCAGCTGCTTTGCCCGTGCATGTAAGTTTCTCCTATTAAAGTGCATATGAATTTGAACAAAGCTACCTCTCAGTTCTTCAGGACCGATCCTGAACTGAGACTTTTGGGGCTTCCCCCAACACTTAAGCAAAGAAATATACGAAAGCAAGACTTTGCAGCACCCTGGTGATGGGTGCAGACATCTGTCTTCTCAGCAGTGCCTCCTGCTGGTTCAGTGATTTAACTGCATCTTCAGACAGAGACGGGGCAGGGTCCTCACATGGGCACGTGGTGCAAAGCCCTTCGCTCTGCACGGCTGACCTTCACACTGCGTGGTGCCTACAGCCTTGGAACACACGTCTCCTCTCTTGGACATCGAAGCTGGAAACGGAAAAGCATTTTCCATTTGCTGAACTCTTCAAGTTTCCTGACAGGGCTAGAGAAGAACGCAGCTGGTAACCAAATATTGACTGATCGTTGAGAGAATGTTAGCCTTCTCCTCGGGGCTGGCCATGAGAATAAACATCTGGCTCGCTGCTTCGGACGAGCCAGAGAATGCAGGGCTTATCTCCATCTGCCCTGTTAATATCGCTTAAAATAGAGCCCGATGGTCTCAAAGTAACCCTGCGCGTGTCTATCAACAGCTTTACACCGCAGAATCGTGCGTGGTGCGCACTCCAAGGAGGCCATGAGGAGGACTCGGCCCGCCAGGGGAGTCGCCCTGGGAACTGTCACAGCACAGTGGGGACAGTGTCACCAGGATCGTGGACAGAGAAAGAAACAGTGCTGGGAGAGTGGGCTTAGAAATTGTTATAAAATAACAATAAAGACTATTTTGAAATACATTCTTGACTCCATCTTTTTTTCTTTTTTAGATTTTACTTATTCGTTTTTAGAGAGGGGAAGGGAGGGGGAAAGAGAGGGAGAGAAACATCAGTGTGTGTGGTTGTCTCTCACACACCCCCTACTGGGGACCTGGCCCACAACCCAGGCATGTGCCCTGACTGGGGATCGAACCGGTGACCCTTTGGTTTGCAGGCTGGCACTCAAACCCTGAGCCATACCAGCCAGAGTTCGACTCCATCTTTAATGAATCATATTTTTGAACTGGAAGAAAGGTTAAAGTTATCCCAGGTATCAGCAGACATTTAGAAATTATAGGTCAACTGCTATTCTTGTAACTTGAGTTCAGCTTGTAACCAACCCAATCAGGGCAGAGACTGGTATCTGTCCACCGATATCCATTCCCCAGTTTTCTGTGACAGGAGGGCTGCAGGTGGGACTCATCTGTCAGACAGGAACCTGTTCCATAGAGACCCCTGGCAGCTGTCTGTCACCCAGGGACTTAGGCATCCCCAAGGGAAACACGGGCAGAAGCAGGAAGCACCCGCCTGGCACGGCCTGCTTCCCAGAACAACCGAGGGACCAGCGCAGCCCACCACCCTGAACCGCTCACCTCAAAACTCCTACAGGACACATTTCTATACTCCTCAAATTAACGAATTACGGGGACTGTCTCGTTACAGCAGTTTCTTGTTCCCTAACTGACGTACCAAGGTCTAAAATTTTAACAGTGGATCCAAAATTTGTTTCCTAAATTCTTTCACATCACTCTTAGCAAGATTTTTTTATTTTGGTATGTCTTCTTGGGCAAGGGGAACAAAATAAAAAATAAACAAATGAGACTACATCAAACTAAAAAGGTTTTACATAGCAAAGAAAACCATCAACCAATCATAAAGAAAATCTACTGAAGGGAAAAGATATTCGCCAATGATACACAACTAAGGGGTTAATATCCAAAATATAAGAAACTTGTATAACTTAACACCAAAAAAAAATAAACCCCACAAACCAATCTGATTAAAAAACAGGCAGAGGACCCAAACAGACACTTCTCCAAAGAGGACATACGGATGGCCAGTAGACCTATAAAAAGATGCTCAATGTCACTAATCATCAGAGAGATGCAAATTAAAATAACAATGAGAATCACCTCACACCTGTCAGAACGGCCATCATCAATAAATCAACAAACAAGAGCGGGCGAGGACGTGGAGAAAGGGGGCCCTTGTGCACTGTTGGTGGGGATGCAGACTGGGGCAGTCGCTGCGGGAACCAGTACGAAAGTTACTCAGAAAATTAAAGCTACCACATGACTCAGCAATTCCATTCAGTGGGCACACATCCCAAAAAATCCAAAACACCAATTCGAAAAGATACAGTCATCCCACTGACCACTGCAGCATTATTTACAATAGCCAAGATGTGGAAGTGACCCAAGTGACCACTGGTAGACGAGGGGACAGAGATGTGGCACGTTCACACAACGGAGCATTGCTCTGCCACACAAAGAAACACAACCGGGCCTCTTGTAACAACATGGATGGACCTGGAGGGTGTCACGTTAAGTGAAGTCAGTCAGACAGAGAAAGGCAAATAGCATATGATTTCCTTTATATGTGGACTCTAAAGAATAACATAAACAAACAGCAAAACAGAAACAGACTCACAGACACAGAGAACAGACTGATCGTGGCCAGAGGGGAGGGCTTTGGGGGCCTGGGTGAAGAAGCTGAGGGACCGCGACATGCAGACTGGCCGTCACAGCACAGCGCAGGGAATGCGCTCAGCGCTACTGCAGGAACCGCGCACGGTGCCAGAGGGGTCCCAGACTTACCAGGGTGATCACTCGTAAGATAGGTAAGTGTCTAATCGCTGTGTTTCACGCCTGAAACTAATAAAATATTGCATGTCAAGTGCAACTGGAAAAATAAAATAAATTTGTGGTAGGCTTCACAGATGGCTTTATTGATGACCACGATCACGTTCAGCTTCGGCGCTTTCTGAAAATGCACCCAATGGCACCTATGTGATGTGATGGAGGTGGCAGTTAAAACTGTGGGGTAATTATCACGCAGTTTAGGAATGTATCAACTCAACCGGTTGTAAACCTGGGACTTATACAATGTTAGGTGTCAATCATGTTTCAGTGAAGCTGGAAAAAAAATAAGAAATACTGTAGCAATACAAAAGCAGTTAAGAAGCAACTTTACCCAAAACGGCACAGCCCCAGACAGTGCTAACTAACCCGGACCGGTTCCGATCCAGCCAATGAACACGCCGGAC
The DNA here is from genome assembly GCA_007922815.1 of Macrotus californicus. Classification (NCBI taxonomy): domain Eukaryota; kingdom Metazoa; phylum Chordata; class Mammalia; order Chiroptera; family Phyllostomidae; genus Macrotus; species Macrotus californicus. Next base: position 29,746 of record VMDR010005209.1, on the reverse strand, counting down.
TCTAGCAGACTGGACCAGTCCTGAGACCTACAGGGACGCATCCAGAAAGCGCATCTGGATGGTCACGGTGATTATCGATGAGGTGGTGGTAGTCTGCAGTGTCCACTGTGGCACTGGATGTCTTTAAACAGCTCTGACAGCAACCTAGCTGGGTTGCTCGGTGGGTTCGAGCATCATCCCATAAACCAAAAGGTTGCCAGTCCGATCCCCAGTCATGGTATATGCCTAGGTTGTGGGTTCAGTTCCTAGTGAAGGCACTTCTGGGAGACAACTGATCGATATTTCTCTCTCTCTCTCTCTCTCCCCCACCCCTTTCCCTCTCTCTAAGATCAATGGGCATGTCCTCAATGAGGATAACCAACCAAACAAAAAAAGGCCAGAAACTGGATGCGGGCCAGAAAGTTTAGTATTTATAAATTAATTTCCCAAATTCAGAGATACTGTGGCTTCTGGATGAGCAAAGCATGGCTCGCTTCCTATTCGACAGGTCTCTCCGAGCTCAGTCAAACGGAGAAATCAGATGACTCAGACCTCTGCTGAGTTTTTCACCCTAAAGGGTGCGTCTGAAATTTAAAATGAAAAGCACACAAATATCTTCCTTCTTCTGCACAATTACTCATAGATCCTGGCAACTCCTCGGAGGGGGCATGGACGGCTGTCACCATCTGCTCCACTGCCGGGTGCGGGGCAAAGCCAAAATCCGGGGCTGGCTGGAAGAAATCGACGTTTCTCTCGTCCTGTTCTGGCATATCTGCGATCTGGGTGGTTGGATGTCTCATCGTTGTGAGTCACCGTGGGAAGTCAGTGCCATGGGGCCTGAGATTCCTAGGGCGTCTTTGCAGGCGGAATGGATCAGCACGCTTTTCAGTGAGGCCCTGAGCTCGTCCAAGTCCGCATGCCAGCTCAGCTTTGGAAATCTCCCCAAGTCCCCGTGGCGAGCAGGACAAATAAGCAGCCTCTGGCTGGCCTCAAGTACTCCCATGGCATCAGCTGGCCTGGTCATCCAGGGCAGTGGAGCAAAGCCCCTCCTGGCATCACAGTGGAAGTGGGATGCTAAGGGCTTTCATTCTGGACGCTTCTTTTAGGCAAGTGAACTTGGTTTTCTGGGTTTAAATTAAATGGCAAATGTGGTAAAATACACTGTCTTCCATCTACCAGCCTGCATGCTGAATTTCCAAAGAATAAGTCCGTGGTAAAATTCCTTTCAGGTGCTACCAGGTTTTACACCAGAATGTCAGGAAGGACACGCACAAGGCGGGCACTGGGGGGGACCTGGTGACCAGGAGTCACCTCCTCCATCCCATTGGCAGGCCTCAGCCCTGTAGACACAGGTAGGTGAGCAAACTGCAGACGACCCCGTGACACATCTCCGGTCTCCTTTTGCTTTAATAAACCTCAGGCACCCTAGTTCTTCGTCATTTGCCACTTTCTCCTAAAAACCAAAAGCGTAAGTAACCACAGGGTTTAGCCCTTCCCATGCACTGGGTCCAAGGAGACATTCTCTACTGGAAGAGCAGAAATGATTTAATCCCATAAAAGCCATGTCTCAGAAGACTTGACCCGGCCCGGCTTGTGCAAAGGAACCAATTGGAAAGCGTCCTTGTTGAGGTGCTCCGTCGCTGTGGGGCAGGCACAGGGAAGGCGAGCGTTCCTTGCAGGCTCGCATCCCTATGCTCCCAGGTAGGATGAAGAGCTGCCCGTGGGAAGGGTCTCAGCTAAAAGTCTGGGGGCCTAAGAAATGAAATCGAACACTGATTCCTTCAAGACAGGCCAGGTTTGCCCGTCTGGACGGTGGACCTAGAAGAGCGCTGTCTACTCTAGACTCTGTCTTGGGACCCTCAAGCCTTTGAAATAAGCAAGAAGAGCATGGAGTCTGGACACAGGGAGAAACGAACATGTCCATGGCTGCTTCCTGAGGAAGGTCCAAACACCTGCAGGCACAGGAACTGGGTGATCTGCTGCGGCTTCACCCCGGTCCCAGTGGTTGGTCTGAGGAGGAGTCAGAATAAAGGGCTAAAGCCATGCCTGAGGATCCACTGGACAAGTGAGCTTCCTTTGCAGCAGAACAACCATGATGAGTGTAATAACAACTCATCGGCTGCCCTGGTTGGTGTGGCTCAGTGGAATGAGTGCCGGCCTGTGAACCAAAAGGTTGGTGGTTCGATTCCCAGTCAGGGCACATGCCTGGGTTGCGAGCCAGGTCCCCAGTAGGGGGCGTGTGAGAGGCAACCACACATTGATGTTTCTCTCCCTTTCTCCCTCCCTTCTGCTCTCTCTAAAATAAATAAGATCTTTAAAAAGAAAACTCATCAGCCCACTCTGACATCTTGCCTGTCTGTCGCTTTCCTGACATCAGTGTGGTGTGCCCAGGGCTCCTGTGTGTGACGGATCCACAGAATGACAGGACATTCCTTTGGGTGGGGCTTCTCACCGTTGCTCCCCACAAGCCCCAGCTCTGTTCTCCCGCCAACACTGGACTTCCAGCACCGTGTCCTCACCCCTGAGAGCAGCTTTGCCACTTGCCACTGAGTGCCTGGTGTTAATCCTAATTCCAGCACCTAAAACAATGCCTCTCCCAGAGAAGGTGCTCAATATATTTTTCTAGTCACTTTCCTTGATTACTGATTTAATCTTCGGTTTGTATCTTTATTTTCCATCAGTGATTCTTTTTAAAAAAAATTTTACTCATTTATTTTTAGAGAGAGGGGAGGGAGGGAGGAAGAGAGGGAGAAAATCATCAATGTGAGAGAGGAACATCGACTGGTTGCCTCCTGTGCGCCCCCTACTGGGGACTGAACCCACCACCCAGGCATGGGCCCTGGCTGGGAAACAAAATGCTGACCTTTCGCTTCGCGGGTCAATGCCCAACCCACGGAGCCACATGTGTCAGGGGTGCTGGTGATTCTTCCCTTGTGAATTTTTTTTAAAATCTCTCTTCCCAGTAGTTCCAGGGAGATGCTTATTTTTTCTTGTTGACTTCTGAGAACACTCTAAGTCTGCTCTCAAACCTTTAATAATTTTCTATCATGTTCCAAGTTTTTCATCATCTCCTTTGGTTTTTTAAGTAGATAACATAATATCACTAAGAAATAATTTTAGAAATAATTTCCCCAAGTCCTGTCTCTAATTGTTCATGTTACTTTTTGAATGGACGGACCCTTAACATCCAAAGTCAACAGCATGATCCGAGGAGCAGGGAGAGAGAGTTCAGAAGCATAAGGGGAAGGAAGTGTTCTGACACCCATGCGTTCTCTCTCGCCGGGTGCAGAGCCGTGATCTCTGTGGGTGCACTCCAAGCACAAGCCGGAAGCTGTCTTGGGTCCTTGCCCATTACAGAGACGGAAGGTCACTCATGAGCCTGCGTGTGCTCAGGCAGGAGAACGATCAGATGCACCCCAAAGGACATTTGAACCTTCTCCCCTGCCGAAACTCTCGCTTCACCTCTGCTTTGGAAAAGGCCCCTCTCAGAACAGAGAGGCATTTGCTTCTAATAGATCTTACTCAACACGTGTCAGAGGGCAGGGGCTGCACCGGAAGCTCCGGGGTAATTACCTCGAGGCTCCACAGCCCACCCGTCGGTCACAGGGCTTAGCAAACACCAGCAGAGGCTCAGCGAGAGGGCAAGAGGGCCCTGGCATCCTTCCCTGCTCCCTGCAGCACAGCTCACAGCTCAGTCCTGACTCCTGGAGCTGCAGCCCCTCCCACGGCCCCCCCACCCCCCCACCGCCTCCCAACTAAAATCCCAACTACCTACTCTTCTCCTGTTGTAGAGTCTGCACATTTCAGTCACCCTTTTTACTTCCTCTTCTACGAGGAAGAGTCTATTAGTCATTGAACTAAATATGTACAGATGTGTGGTATCTGGTGTGATCCTGATTGGACAGGGGTTTTATGGCACCTACGTTTCAAATACGGGAAATGAGCAGTATGATATTCAAACACTAGGAGCTGGCATTTGAGCGCAGATTTGTCCTATTCCATGACGGGCGACGCTCCCATCTCGGGGTCTCTGCAGTCTGCCCGCAAGATTCCCAACAAACACATGTGGCTCCAAATTTGTACCGTCTGTCCCCAGCTCAGGTAAGTGACTGGTAAGTTTCCCTTGGGCAAGGAATGAACTGCTAAGTTAGAAACTATAAAATGACTGTGTCTTACACCCCATCCTGGCCCCTGTTAGGAAGAAAGAGAGACAGAAAGAGAGGGAGGGAGAGAGATGGAAGGGCTTCCAGGCCCTCAGCAGAGTGGTGAGTATGGGAGAGACACAGCCCTGAACTCCAGGACCAGTGCGAGGCCGGCCCTCCTGTGGGTGGGTGCAGGGCCCCTCTGCCTGTCCCTGCTGTGCCTGCCCCAGAGCCTCTTCCCAGGCTCCAGGGACCCTCTCCTGCCCACATACACCCGAAGGGAGCCTCGCCCCTCAGTCCCTCCCAGGAAGTCACCTCGTCCCCCATCAACTGTTTGTGCCGTCCCCTTACTAAATACAAACGAGCTGTCCTCGATTTATTTGCTTGAGCCCCTGCTCATCTGACTATCTCATTTTCCATAATTCACTTGTTCCACAAATTACATTCTTATCTGGCTCAAAACATTCAGCAAGATGATTTCTGATTAAAACCTAATCGATGCAAATAAAGATAAAGTACGTGGTTCAATGTTGCCTCCTAGACGGAGGCCATCCCTCTGGGTTCATCTCCAGCCAGGAAGCAGACTCGGGCTGCCTCGCGCGGTCAGCCAAGCCGGTGGAAACACAACAGCACACTCAAGGTTACTTCCAGGGCATTTCTTTTCAAACACGGCCCGACCGTGACTCTCGGCAGCTAAAACCTCTGCGAAGGATGCCTGCCAAGTACACATTTGGAAAGCCTAGAACTGCACCACAAACACGTGTCCGGTCCCGACAATTCCCTTTTCCGCATTCAATCAGCGGGACATCGGCGCACCCGAAACCTGCCTTTCTGCTGAACTTCCCCACGTGCAGCAGGCACGGGAGACCCGAGAGCTGTGGACACGTATCTGATTTGTATAGTCAATTATGATACGGCCTGAGGGCTCCTGCTAAGCCAGGCCGCGGGTGCATCTTTGTTCACCAAAACCAGTGAGTGCCCGAGAGTCACAGGAAGGGAGGCGTGGGCCGGGCTCCTCGGTGAGTCTGTGTATGATGACAGTGACTTTGTTTTCAGAGACATGAACTCCCACGGCTCTTCCTCCCTCATAAACGCCTGCGATGTAAGACTGGACTGGACGCCTCACCGAGGGTAAGAACCTGACCAGAACGCTCCTTCAGGGCACAGCCACCACAACTCCCAGCGCTGTGGATTTTAAATGAACATTTAACCCTTTCGGTCCGAGCGCTCTTTCCGCCGCGACACTCCCGCTGTATGAAGTGCCGCGCCGAAAACGCGCACATAGCACATGGTCAGGCCTCCTTTGTGTGAAGACTTTCCTAACCTTATATAAGATCTATGCTTAATAAAACAATGCTTTTTCCAAGTGTTGTTTGTAACTTTAATATTAAGAGATAGTTATATAAAATTCTATCAATTATATATGTAAAATTTATAAAAATTATATACAGATTATATGATTATATACAAGATTATATACAAAACTATATACACATATGATCCTCATCTAATACGCCGGTAAAACAGAATAGAATTTTACCAACTGTAGATGTCGTTTGCACGCACGGATTGCCACTTGGATGCCGGATATACCCGGCGCTCGTCCACACAGGTCATCAGATGGATGCTGGATATATCCGGCACCCATACCGAAAGGGTTTTAAAGGAACATGCGCCAGCTGACATCCCTGCAAAGGGAGTGAGCGTGAAAAACTGCAGCACGCTGCTGAGTAAGCACCTGGCACTGCAGACACGACCGAGGCGGCTTTTCAGCGCCCTGTGTATTAGAGAGACCCGACGCTACAGAAAGAATTCAATGTGCAAAACGAGAAGCGTGTACAGGCATCGCCATGATGACAGCTGGTTTGGACACACAACTTGGCAGAAGTCATCCACCTGTTCCAGGGTCCGTGAGCTGCAGGTGGGCTGACTCCGCGCTGCCTCCACCAGGAGGAAGCTGGAAACCAAGGTGCCCAGACCAGAGTCGGGTTTTTAAAGCAAGTGCCGATTCCCAGCCCTCCAAAGCACAGCCCTCCCCGATCCGAGAGCAAGGCAGCATGAGCATGGGGCGACTTCAAAATTGCAGTTCAAAGCATTTCCTATCAATGCATTCAAGAGCAGAAATAGCACAAGAATCAGCTTTCCCCTGCCCTGGCTGGGGGGCTCAGTTGGTTGGACCACCGCCCGATACACCTAAAGGTTGTGGGTTCGATTCTTGGTCAGGGCATGTACCTCGATTGCAGGGTCAATCTCAAGTCAGGATGTGTATGGGAAGCAATCGATTGATGTTTCTCTGTCCCTCTCTGTCCCTTTCTCTCTTTCTAAAATCAATAAGCATATCCTTGGGTGTGGATAAAAAAAGAAAAAAAAAGAATCAGTTTCCCCTGAAGAGGAAACTAGGTGTGTGGGGAGTGACCACACACAAGAAACACAGCAAAGGCAAAGGAGGTCTCTCAGCGGCTGTCACATTGCTGGAGGACACAGCAAGGGGCCACAGAAACATCGAGGAACCAGAAATAACTCGAACACGTGCATAAGGGCTTGGTCCTGGCTGCCTGCTCTCTGTTACTGCTCTGGACTCTTTACACCTCTCAGGAAAAGCCAGCACCCACCACCCACTTTGGCAGCAAACATACTGGCATCCTGCCCTGGCTGGTGTGGCTCAGTGGATTGAGTGCCGGCCTGTGAAACAAAAGGTCACTGGTTCAATTCCCATTCAGGGCACATGCCTGGGTTGCAGACCAGGTCCCCAGTAGAGGGGGTGCGAGAGGCAACCACACATTGATGTTTCTCTGCCTCTCTTTCTCCCTCTCTTCCCCTCTCTCTAAAAATAAAATAAATAAAATCTTGGGGAAAAAACACCCTGGCATCACCATTTGCAAATGAAGCTCCACAGTCAACCAGGCTCTGTGCATTTAGGTGAATTGGCTGGTTGGTGGGGATTCGGTTTTGCTGCAGAGAGGAGGCCACCAAGCAGGACACGCATGGTTCTGCAGTGCACAGACCTGGGCGTGGGTCCGCAGCCAGTGCCTTGCACTGGGTTCCGGTCTCTGAAAAGATGCCCAGAATCCTGATTTCCGGGGCTCCGACTCAGTGAGGTAATATGGGTAAAAGGTTCGGTGTGTGGTGGGAACTCAGTACCACTAGCTCCTTTTCTCCCCATCACTGAAGGCCTGTCTGCTTCAGATAAAGCGAAGCCATGCAGTGGCTGACGCCCCTCCATTCCCAGCAACGTTAGCAGATTTGTGGTTGTTGCGCTCCGGCCAAAAGCTGCTCCAACTGGTCGCTGGCAAAGCATGTATCACTTCACTCACCCTCAATAGCTGATCTTGTAGGAGGTGCCAGGTGCCCTCCAGAACAAGGGGATGGATGAAGAGGCACTGTGAGGCCGAGTGCAAAGCAACAGGGTGCAGCGTAGGGGGCTCACTTCCTAGTGTGTTCCCTGGTCAGGGCTGGGGGACATTCCACCCGACTCTGAGTATCTGGGGTGTGCTTGCAGCATTCAGCATGTCTTCGCACCGCTGTCCCCAGTCCCCACTCAGGAGGTTCCCACGCTGCCCCTGCACCAGGTTAACTTCCACGCAACCCGTCAGGTGGCAGAGCTCCTCATGGAGCCCGCAGGTGAGCTCTGTCATAACCTGGCTTCAGAGCCACTCCTCCATTCTCCCAAGGACTCGCTTTCACTGTGCAATAACCTGTCTCGGTGGCTGTGCGAGTGAACGGCTACTGCGTCTTCCAGGCTTTCTCCCCTGACATCAGAGACCACGGTCTAGTTTGCTCCTAGAGCAGGCGGCGAGGGCCTTCCGGGAGCAGGAAGATCACACACAGGTGGTGGGGGTCAGCTGGGAGAACAGCATCCCCAGCACCTGTGGAGGGCCTGACATCCCCGACAGGGAGTCTGGAATTGAGCCCGGAAGCATGGAAACCAAGGAGAGGATGTGAACAGGGTGCCCCCAGGCAGGGAGCCTCCTGTAGTAGGACCCTTTCCAGCACGCCTGGGTGACATCGGGCAGGGCAGAAAGGAAGGGGCAGAGTTGGGGGTGGTGCCCAGGCAAGGAGCACCAGCTGCCACCACACAACCACAGGAAAGGGGCGGCAGGGCTTCTGCGGTGCCTGGCACAGGCTGACCGGCTCCCCTGCGCGTTCTGGAGGGAGACATGGCAGCCACGTTGAGGAGGGATGGCGCAGCAGGAGGGGCGGCCTCCCTCTAGCTCAGGGGCTCTCAGGGCGGGCTCCCTGGGCCCGTAGAGGCAGGTGGCCGATGTGCTGGTGGCAGAGGGCCAGGTGGAAGCTCTAGGTGCTGCCTCCAACTTGCATTAGAGAAGCTGTGGCTTCATCTGCTTTGTACACTTGGGTTCTCTGTAACAATTTAGGAAAAGGCGGGGAGCATTATAACGCTGTCCTACTGAAATTCCCCAGCCCAGGTGGAAATCAATGGAGAGGGAGGTCTTCCATCAGCAGGTGAGCATGGACATGCAGGGGGGACCCACGAGGACGGCCCTTTGTGTCAAGCTAGGTCACGGGTACTGTGTCCTCACACACAGGCTGGCCTTCAAGAACCTCATTCATGGAGCTCTGGTACTCTGCCTCAGTTTCCCCTAAAGAAATCCAATGCTGCAAAATAAGACCCCAAACAGGAGCCCTGCCTTGCATGGCAGAACAGGAATGCTTTGAAGGATGTCCCTGTCCCTTCACTCAGAGGAAGACCTATCCAAAAAGTGTCAAGGACCAGGACAGCTCTGCCAGAGAGGACCTGCAGGGACCCAAGTCCTGGGACTGCTGGCACTTCTCCTCTGGCTGTGTCGCCTGCAGGTGCAGAGGCAGGGTTAGCGCTCAACCTTCATGCTGGCAGAACCGCCTGGCCAGCCTAGCTGGTGACAAGGCACGCTCAGGAAGCACAGGCACAAGATCAAAGAGCACCCAGCCTATGCTGGTGGGTTTGGGTTGGCTGATTTGGCCAATGCACGTGTTGCTAAGATGAGGGAAACCGAGAAGGGGAAGCTGGGAGGCAAAAGTCAGGAAGTCCAGTTAACTTGCTGAGTGAGGTGTAGTTACTGCGGGAAGTCAGAAATGGCATCTGTTAGAAGAAAACCCTCAAAAGATGCTCAAATTATAAAACTTTAATAATAAGGAGCATTGTGTCTGGTGCTCCCAGCACCTACAGCCCTGTCTCTTTAGTGGGCATTATCCCGTTCACCGTTGCTGGAGAGACTTTCAGTAAATACAGTCCGTCAGTGCTGCCCAACACTGGTCCTGCTGGCGTTTTCACCCTCGGGCCACCACACGGACAGGCCAGCCCCTCAGACACGGGTCTTGCTGGCCAGGGTCACCGGGACAGCGTCATTCAGAGAAGGCTGGACAATTTCAGAAGGAGCAGGAGATGGGAACTGACTTCATGTGTCAATTTCTTTCAACTGCTTATTATACATTAACTGCTCTCCCCATTCGAACACCTTTCTCAAAATCTCTGTCTTATAACCCTGATGCAAAAACAAAAGAAAAAAACTGAAGAAGGAAAACAATAGTTTCCTGCTTTCTTTGATAACTCATCCTCATTTCCTTGCAGAACTCCAAGGACGAACCTATCTTTAGACATGAGTATTACAAGGGAAGGAGGGAGCACACTAGAGTGCCTAGAAAGACATGGTGAGCAATCGCACTCACAGGCAAGGTAATTGGTGGTGGAAATTTTATTTAATTTTATTTATTTATTTTTAATCCTCACCTGAAGATTTAAGAGAAAGAGAGAGAAAGAAACGTGCCCCAACCAGGGATAAAACCTGCAACCTAGGTATGTGCCCTGCCAGGGAATCACATCTGCAACCTTCTGGTGTTTGGGACAACTGAGCCATCCTTCCAGGGCTATTCGTAGAAATTTTTAAAAAGTTTATTATTATAAAATCAGATTTCCCCTTTGTGTCTTGGCTCATAAAATCACAGGGTGTTGTTGCCTTTGGAAGAGACCAGAAAGGCCCACACACACGCACATGCCTCCTCGCCCAGCAACGTGCCCAGCACCTGGGTTGCCAGCCACACCTCCGTGACCAGGCAGCAGAGGGCTCCGCCTGCTGGGAGCGCAGGGGCAGTCTGCGCACCTCCAAGGCCCAGACACTTGTTCTGTTCCAGTCCCGTTCTGTCACAGCTTGGAGTGCTCTTGGTGGATGAAGAAATGACGGGCAGTGTGGTTCGTGCAGCCTGGAGCACGTGACTGGGTCCTCCCGCCCCGAGAGCAGTGAACTCAGCCAATGGCAGTGGGTCGGCCACGCCCACACGCCAGGACACACCCCTTATTCTAACAGGCCACGCCCTACTCTCTGGCCTGAGTCACAGGTGACGCCAAGCACAGAGGGGCAGCTTCACGCCAGAGTGAAGACTCGACAGAGGAAAGGAGGCCCCAACGGAACGAAGCGAGGATGGCGGGTGTGGGAAGGGGAAGCAGAGCGTCTAAATGCGGCGTGCTTCCCGGGAAGATGAAATAGAAGCAGATCCTCTCGGGTGAGCGGCTCACCAAGCCGACGGGACCCCTGCAGTGGGACTTCAGGGCGTCTTCAGTCTCAGCAAGGGCCTGGGTGGGGCATCTCCCCTAGAAGATGAGCCTGAAGCCTGGTGCGCCTTCGCGCCTGGGAGACCTGACATTATTTTTAAAACCCGCCTTGGGAACATGCTTGTGCCTTTGTAAAAGACTGGAAAGCACTGACCAGAAAAGTGCATGTTTTCCTGACAGGTGCAAGCGCTGTGAAAGAGGGGCTCTGGCCCTGACTGGACAGCTGACAGCCCGGTGACATGTCCTCTCTGTGGGGCTGGAGGTTAGGGTAGCTTCCTGTCCTATGCAGGAGTCACTCACATGGAACCGCTGAGTGGCCGCAGGGGCCTGGCCCCTCCGTGGTGCGGGCAGCGAGGAAGCAGCTGGGCTGTCTGCCTTCCTGTGCCTTCCTCCCCTCTCCAACACGACAGTGCCAGCATTTCTGGCACAGGGGGCCTGTGGTCCAGCTCCTGCCCTCCGTGTGTTCTCTCCAGAAAGAGGAGCGTTGGACAGAGCCCACTGGCTCCAGAAACCACGGTCCTCCAGGCCCTGGACCCCAAAACCACTGATTAATTACACAGGAGCATCCTCAAGAATCAGCAGGCTTGGCTCTCTCATCGACCTTTTGAAAATCAAGGCAATGTTTACCCACCCCCATCCAGCACCTGCTGGTTTCCATAGTTTCCCAAATTGCCTGAATGCTGGCTTTGGGCTCACTGCGACAGACTTTTTCAGGATTGGTCTGGAGTAAGACACTTGTGTTCAAAAGTAGGAACTTCTCTTTAATCTCAGAATTAATTCTTAATATTGATTAGATCCTTTCCAGTTTGAAGATTGTTTTCTTACAACTGAACTGTACAAACCTGTACACATTTATCAATCTCCTTCTGTGTAAACAGAACCCTGAGGAAGCACAGCAAAGGGCAAAAGGGAACCCTTCCAGGGGCGGTTTCAACTGGGAGGGGCCAGACGGCTGTCCGCCGGGTAGGAATAAGGAAAAGTGTACTTTGCACAGCGGCTGGTTTTTGTTTGTTGCTGTTTTCCCGCAACAGCAGCTGAAAAAAGGCCTCGGCTGTTTGGGTGGTGGCTTCTGGGTGAGGGAAGGCATCGCTGTGAGCATTGGAGGGTGAGCACAGTCTTCACGGACGGGAGTGCAGGCAGTCATGCGGGAGAAGACGAGAGACGCGCGGACAGGGAGGCCGTGAGCTCAGCAGCCTGAAGCATCACGTTTCCACGAGCAGGCGCAGCAGGTGACAAGGCCCGAGACAGGCTGGCGGCCACCCACCCACAGAGGGACCACAGAGCCGGGCAAGGGGCCTTTGTTCTGCAGGCACCCGAGACCCACACAGGGGCTCAAGCAGAGCAGCACCAAACTCAGACCCGCCTTCAGGCCCCCGGGACACGGTTGGGAGTACCTGACACAGGACAGCCAACTAGGAAACTACCAAGTGGCCCAGGCACAAGTGCTGTGAGTCTGAAGGGAAGACAGAGAATTAAAGGCTCAAAGAAGGCAGCTCCAGAGCAAAGCTCCCGGGCACAGAGGGGAGTGGGTGTGGAGACGCCTGCAGGGGACTCTGCCAGGCCTGCAGCTCCAGAGGCGCACGGGGAGGGGAGGGGCCCACGAATGCCGCCCAGGGAGCACGACTCCCACAGCCCCCAAGGGAACAGGGTGTCCCCACCACCACCCACAGGCCCGGGGCACCGAGGGAGGGCAGGTATGTCCCCAAAGGCTGCTCCTGTGCTCAGCTCTTCATTCTTTGCATCACAGACGGGACACGCGGGCACCTGGCCCTGGAGTGACGGTTTGTTTCCTCTTTCCTCGTTCTTTGCCAACCCTGTGTGCCAGTCTCGGCTGAGAGGCAGGACCTGTAGGCCGTGTCTGCTGCCTCCAGGGAATGGGGTGGTGGCCTCTCCACCCTTTGCATAATCAGGGCACAGCACTATTCCTGACAGCCAAACGCCACCTCCTACTTTATTGGTTAGTGCCCGTCATAGGTCTCTCCGAGCCTAGAGTGAAACCCAAACCCGTCTCCATGGCTATAACCGCCAGGACCCGCCGTGATGGGCTGCTGTGTCCATGCTCACATAAGGACACTCTGCTCACAGCCACGTTTACTTGCTTTGGGAATCTGTCCGCGAGTGGGGAGGATGGTGCTGCTGTTCCTTCGATGCTTGATGCCTCAAGGATCGAAATTATATGAACACCACGACTTCATCCCTGTGTCCCCCCAGTCTCCGGCACACAGCAGGTGCTCGGTAAGGTTTACGGACTGACAAACTATGAGCCCCCTGAGTCACCCTTGACCTCTGCCACACCTGGAAGCCGACGGGCAGGCCATCCTCACACCTGGGAAGTTACATTTCCCCAGTCCGCACCCACCTCTAACCAGGTGCAGGCTCACCACTGCCCACCTTGGCTTCCACTGCGGCCCCAGCTCAGCTCCCTGCCTCGGTCCTGCCAGCCCTCCCATCATCCTCTGCTGCGCTGCCACATCTGGGCTTTGCTGAGAGACACATGTACCCAACCCCCTGGTGAGCCTGTACTGGCACCTCCTCACCTGGGACAACACCCGGGCATGGCAGCCCTGTCCTTCTGGGCCCCAACGCACCACAGGTGCACACGACAGTCACTGCAGACTGCCTGCTGTGGTCCCTCCGCAAAGCAAGCTGGAGCTGGCGGAGGCTGGTGGGAACCTCGGCAGAGAGAGCTCGGGAGTTCCTTCAGATCCTCCAGCGGGGAATGCAGATCGATGGCTTCCCTTTCAGAAACGTTTTCATAGGTGACATACAAGCGGGGCTCTTTTCAGAGGGAGCCCATCTTGGGAAGCACGGGGACATCAGTGGTGGAACACCCCGCAGGGATGGGAATGACACAGTAAGAAGCAGCAACACGTCTGGAGGAGCTGGAGTGGCTGATCGCCGCTCACAGGCACAGCTGTTTGTCATTCTTACGGCCACCTGGTGTTCTGAGATTGCCGCAAGTTCAAATCCATTCACACAATGGCCTTGAATGCCTTCCCCCCCCAACCAGGCTGCATCTCTGATGACATTTTGCACAAAGCAGTGACAAGGTCCAAGAAGCAAGAGGACAAAGGAAAGAGGACACGCAGTGCAGGGTTATAATGCTTTGCCTTTGCCCTTCGGCAACGCTCGCTCTGACTCCCCACTCACTCGGGAGCATGAGTGGGGCTCCACCTCCCCCAGGCGGACGCACTGTGAGGTGTGACACGAGGGTCCTGCCCTGACCCTTAGCCCCCTTAGTCCTGACCGCAGGCAGTGACATGAACAGTCACAGGTTTGTTGCCAGGATTTAATTCTTGCAACAGGGGAAGCCGGGAATAAGTGCAAACTAGTATTCCTGGAGCCAGACCGTGGCTCTGTTAACGAATGAGGCTGTGCCCTAAAGACAGGGCAGGGCGTGCGGGGACACGGGGCGGATGCAGGTAGACTGATGGGTCTGAGTGGACAGCCAGGGGGTGGAGGCCATCTTGGCTCATTCATCCATCGGACAAACACGTGACAGGGCTTCTGGACTGGGTCCCACAGGGATCCAGAGAGACATGGGGGTGGCCTCAGGGCTCACGGTCAAACTGAGGCTCGCGGGGTCCCAGCCATTCATTCCATCATCTTTCTCATTCTTGGAGATCTTGTTTACATTCCAGAAGTTATTCCCATTTACACCATGTGCTCCTCCAAGGTATTCTATTGATTCATGTAATGCTATGGACATTTTAGACACTATTATTTCTCCTGCTGTTAGCTTGAGAAAGACTTTCCATCCAGGTGAGAACCAAACCCCAAACACACAAGCTTTCTGCATACGAGTACTATTCTTCACATTTCTTGAAAGAAGATTGAAACTACATACAAGGCCACCCTGTCAAACACCCAGTGACAGGCGGGTGCTCTGTCCCCGAGAGCTAGTGTTGCTGGAGGGAACGCACTGTTCACTTCCTTCTGTCTCCCTCAAAGAACCACTATTTACAGGGGAGTCTGAACACACTGGACTTTAGAAAACCCTCTTCTTCACTAATTGAACAGCATTTGGGGAGGTTACTGAAGCAAAAACTAACCCTGCAGTGAAGTTTCACGAGGGCTTTCTCTTGGCCCAAACGCGCCCTTGCTGACCATGAGAAATCAAACCTTCCACCGCCCAAACTGAAAATCCCAACCAAAGGTTCACGGGTGTGATGGAGCCCAACACCCTCACTAAGCGCACAGAGAAAGGCAGGTCAAGTGCAGACTCAGAAACCTCTTTGAAGAGGCCAGGCCCTGAGCAGCCAGGCTCAGCAGGGCCACGGATCGCCTGGGGCTGGGTGGGGGAGCCACTGTGGAGGGTGGGAGCCCAGCAGAGCCCGAGGCAGAGGCACAGTTGGGGGCAGCCAAGGGGGCGGGCCCTAGGGGAGAGGCCAGGACGTCAGAGAAAACAGGTGACGGTGAAATGAACTGAACGACACGGGCTCTGCCTTGACGCACGTTCTGAATAAGCTGTAAGGGGAAGAGATTCAAAAGCAGTTGTAAAAATGGCTTCAAAACCAGAGCAGAATTTTCAGCGACTTTACCCCAGAAATACAAGAACGACAGATTGGGACCTTTTGGAATGGCCTGGGCAGCGTCCCAGCTCCTTGGTTGGGGCCTCACAGGAGGTATCCCCAAGAGTGGGGGGAAGCGTAGCCCAGCTGAGTCTCAGCAAGACGGCAGACCACACCCCCCCACCAGCTCTGACCTCCAGACGTGAGGAGACCGTGGCCTGGAGCCTCTACCAGTTTCTGTACACAGTCAAAACACAGGCACGTCCAACAAGGGGGCCAAGCACAGAACAGACCATACAACGGGCCACACCTGGCCTGATGCTGCCATTTAATGATTAATTTCTTCAAGGAAATAGATGGCAGGTTGGGGAATTTCACCAGAGAATGGACATTAGAAACAATCAAAGTAAAATTTTAGAAATGAAAACTACAGCCACTGAAATTAAGACTCGAATGGGTGGCTGTGACAGAGAACTGGACCCAGATGAGGAGGGACTCGGCAGGCTGCTGGCAGGCAGGCTGAGGGGCTTTCAGTGACTGAAGCCTGGAGGGCAAGGGTCGGAAAGAGCACAGCGTAAGGGACAACGAGGACACGGAAGAAATGCTCAACATTCACGGGATCGGAGTCCTGCACAGTGAAAGAGAGAGAATGGTACAGAAGTGATATTTTAAGAAATAATGGCCAACAGTTTTCGAAAACTGATGAAGGGTATCAAGCTACAGATACAAAACCCGCTCTGAATCTTAAGTGGGATAACACGAAACCAGTGCTGGGACAAATGTCGAAGAGCTTGCTTTACGAAGGACAAGAAGACAAAGAGAAAGGAAAAAAACAGAGGAACACAGTCTAACAATAACATGGCACTACACACGTACCTATCAATAATCACCACAAATGTGAATGGCTTAAGTACTCCAGCCAAAAGAAACAGGATGGGAAATGGATAAGAAAGCAAGACCAATACACATGCCGCCTCCAAGAGACCCATCTCAGATGGTGAGACGCACACAGACTAAAAGCAAAGAGCTGGAAAAAGATGTTTCATGTGAATGGAAAAGAAAAAAAAAAGCTGGGGTAGCAATACTTATGTCCAACAAAATAGACTTTAAAACCCAGGCTATTGTAGGAGACAAAGAGGGACACTACACAATGATAAATAAAGGGAACAGTCCAACAAGAGGACACAACCCTACTAAACACACACCCAACTCAGGAGCATCTAAATATGTACAGCAAACACTGATGGACATACAGGGAGAGATCGACAGAAATACAGTCGTAGTCGGGGATTTTAACACCCCTTTGACTTCTGTGGATAGATCTTCCAGGCAGAAAATCAACAAGGAGAAAGTAGCCTTAAACAACACTCTAGGTCAAAAGGACTTAATTGATATCTTCAGACCATTTCACCCCAAAGCAACAGAGTATATATACTTTCCAAGTGCTCATGGGACATTTTCTAAGATAGACCACATTCTAAGACAAAAAACAAGTCTCAATAAATTTAAGGAGATTGGAATCATGTCAAGCATCTTCTCTGACCACAATGCTATGACACTAGAAATCCAATCACAAGAACACTGAAAAACATGTAAAGACATGGAAGCTAAATAACATGTTATTAAGCAATGAATGGGTCAACAAGACAAAGGAAAAAATTTTAAAAATCTTGAAACAAATGAAAATGAGGACACAACAATCCAGAATGTGTGGGACACTGGGAAAGCAAACCTAAGAGGGAAATTCACAGCATTACAGGCCTATCTCAAAAACAACAAGAAAATGTTCAAATAAACAATCTAACTTCACACTAAAAGAACTTGAAAAAACAACAAGCAAAGCCCAAAGTGAGTAGAAGGAAGGAAATGATAAAGATCTGAGCAGAAATAAATGCAATTGAGTCTAAAATAATGATACAGAAGATCAATGAATCCGAGAGCTGGTTCTTTGAAAAGGTAAACAAGACTGACAAACCTTTAAAAAGACTCACCAAGAAAAAAGAGAAAGGACCCCATAAATAAAATCAGAAAAGAAAGAGGATAAATAAGAACTGACACCAAGGAAATACAAACAATTGTAAGAATATATTTTGAACAATAAACTGGACAGCCTGGATAAAATGGATAAACTCCTAGAAACAGAATCTTCCCAGAATAAGATAGGAAGAATCAGAGAATCTCAATAGATAGATTACACCTAGTGAAATTGAAGCAGTAATCAAAAAACTTCCAACAAATCAAAGCTCTGGACTGGATGGCTTCACGGGTGAATTTTACCAGACATTCCGAAAACTAACACCTCTCCTTCTCAAATTATTTCATAAAATTCATGAGGAGGGAAGGCTCCTGAACTCATTTTATGAGGCCAGCATTACCCTACTTACAAGACCAAATAAAGACACCACAAAGAAAGCAAATTATAGGTCAGTATACCTGATGAACATAAATGCTAAAATCCTCAACAAAATATTAGCAAACCAAATACATAATGCATCAAAGAGATCATACACCGTGACCAAGTGGGATTAATTCTGGGAATGTAAGGTTGGTACAACATTCACAAATCTATAAATTCACCGCATAAACGAAATAAAGGATAAAAACCACATAATCATATCAATAGATGCAGAAAAAGCTTTGGATAAAATCCAGCACCCATTTGTGATCAAAACTCTCAGCAAAGTGGGAATAGAGGGAACACACACCTAAATGTAATAAAGGCCACATATGACAAAGCCACTGCCAGCATCATACTCAACAGGCAAAAACTACAAGCCTTCCCCTTAAGATCGGGAACAAGACAGGGATGTCTGCTTTCACCTCTCTTATTCAACACAGCACTTGAAGTTCTAGCCACAGCAATCAGACAAGAAGAAGAAATAAGAGGCATCCAAACTGGAAAGGAAGAAGTAAAACTGCCTTTATTTGCAGATGACACGATACTGTGCATACAGAACCCCAAATATTCTACCAAGAAACTAGTAGAACTGAAAAAGGAATTCAGCAGAGCAGCAGGATACAAAGTTAAGATCTAGAAATCAGTTGCATTTTTATATGTCAAAAATGAACTCACAAAAAGGGAAATTAAGAAAACAATCCCATTCACAAGTGCTACAAAAAGAACAAAACACTTAGGAATAAACCTAACCAATGATGTAAAAGACCTGTACTTGGAAAATTATAAGACACCAAAGAAAGAAACTGAAGAAGATACAAGTAAGTGGAAGCACATACCATGTTCATGGATAGGAAGAATTAACATCATGAAAATGTCCACACTACCCAAAAGCAATCTATAGATTTAATGCAATTCCTATCAAGATTCCAATGATGTAAATCACAGAACTAGAACAATATTTCAAAAATGTATATGAAACCACAAAAGGCCCTGCATAGCAACAATGATCCTGAGAAAGAGGAACAAAGTTGGAGGAATCACACTACCTAATATCAAATTATACTATAAAGCCACAGTAATCAAAACAGCCTGGCACTGGCATAAAAACAGACACATAGATCAATGGAACAGAATAGAGAGCCCGGAAGTAAACCCACACCTCTATGGTCAATTAATGCTCGACAGAGGAATCAGGCACATAAAATGCACTAAAGATAGTTTATTCAATGAATGGTGTTGAGAAAATTGGAAAGATACATGCAGGAAAATGAAACCAGACCACCCTATCAGAATAAATTCAAAATGGATTAAAGAGTTAAATGTTAGACTCAAAAACATAAAAATCATAGAAGAAAACACAGGCAACAAAATCTTGGACGTTGCCCATAGAAATTTTTAATCAGAAATACCTCCCCACCCAAGGGACACAAAAGAAAACATAAACAAATGGAACTACATCAAACTAAAGAGATTTTGCACAGCAAAGGAGATCATCAACAAAATAAAAGGCAACCCACAGAACGGAAGAACATATTCGCTGATACATCTGATAAGGGGTTAATATCCAAAATTTATAAAGAAATTACCAAACTCAAAACCCAAAAACAAACAACCCAATAAATAATGGGCAAAGGACCCGGACAAACACTTCTCCAAAGAGGACATCCAGATGGCCAATACACATATGAAAACATACTCCACATCACTAGTCATCAGAGAGATGCAAATTAAAACCACAATGAGATACCACCTCACACCTGACAGAACGGCCATCACCAATAAATCCACAAACAACAAATACTGGTGAGGACGTGGAGAAAGGGGACCCTCGTGCACTGTTGTGGGAATGCAGACGGGGGCAGCCACTGTGGGAACCAGTATGGAGACACCTCAGAAAACTAAAAATGGAACTGCTTTTGATCCAGCAATCCCACCTCTGGGAACGTATCTGAAGGAACCCAAAACACTAATTCTGAAGAACATAAGCACCCCTATGTTCATTGCAATGTTATTTACAATCACCAAGATACCGAAGCAGCCCAAGTGTCCACCAGGAGATGAATGGATGAAACAACTCTGGGACATTTACACAATGAAATTGTACTCGGCCATAAAAAGAAAATTTTACCCTTTTCGACAGCATGGGTGGACCTGGAGAGCATTATGCTGAGTGAAATAAGCCAGTCAGAGAGAGACAAACACCATGTGATCTCACTCACATGCGGAATCTCATGAACAAACTGAACAAGGAAAACAGAGGCAGACCCACAGATGGAGAGCAGGTGACAGCCAGCAGGGAGAGAGAAGGGTGTGGAGGGATTGGGCAAAAAGGAAAAAGAACCCGTAGACGGGGACCACAGTGCGGTGATTGCTGGGGGGAGGGGGTGTACGGGGACTAACTGGTAATGGAAAAAATACAATAAAGACTAAATTTTTAAAGAAACTCTAGGAAAACAAGACCGTGGGACCAATCTGTTAAACAATGGACTGAAGTGACACTTCATTTTTCTCTAGCAGGGAGAGTGTCTGAGACTAATACTCAGTGTCAGTAACATCAATAAAAGAAGCAGAAAAGGAGCGAGTGGAGAAAGACGAGGATGCAGTTGTTCCCCGTCCTTCCTCGACTCTTACACAACTACCTGGAGGAAGGAGAAGCCATAATGCTATCAGATTTTGCCTCACGGTTGAAATCCCAATAAAAATGTACACCCTTGGATCCTGTGTTCATCTCTAAACCAGGCACTTTCCCGCAACACACCCTTTACTTGGATTATTTCAGTCTCGCCGTTGCTGCCCTGGCTGACTGCACGCCCCACGCCCACTTACGGTCAGCTCTCCACTTTGAATTGCTTTTCTTTTTCATGAGGTTCAATTTAAAGCACTGGACATTCCTGTGGCACTACTGTGTCGCCTGGTTTCCCAGGCCGGGTGGGTGTATCTGATGCATTCCGCACTGCGAGAAGCCCTTTGTCATTGTGACTTCCAAGCCCAGTGTTGGGGGGCACGAAGGTCAGGAAACTCGCCCTTCCCGCAGCGCCGCCCAGTGCGGACTGCCAGCCACTCCGCACACTCCTCCGACGGTGGCCGCAGGCCCTCGAGCGTCTGCCCACGGCGCAGGTCCGCACCTCCAGCGCGCCCCAGGGTGTGCTGTGTGCTCTGGGTGCTGAGGGTGCGTCAGCGCGGATTCCCCGGTGGTAACGAAGGGACAGACGGTCTGGGGCCGGGCGCTCACAACGCGGGAAGCGTGCACGGGTCGGCGGGGCAAACGGTACGCGGAGATCCTGTCCTTTCAATTTTGCTGTGAACCTAAAACTGCTCTGTAGAAAAGTCTTTTAAAACATAAAAACATAAGCTCCGTGCCATGCAGGGTTTTGTTTTTTTTTTTCTTCTTCTTTAAAAGGGAGGACGAGATCTTGCTGGATCTGAGCTAATCTCATAAAAGTCGACCCGCGCAGTTGGGCGCAGTTGGAAGCGGCGCGTCCACTCCGCAAACGCCAACATCTGTCCCCGCAAACCTCAGGGTGGAGCCTGGTCCCTGCACGCCCAAGATCGCCCTCTGCGCTGGCACCGCCGGTCAGTCCGCTCCCCGGTCAGCTCACAGCCCTGTCGCCCTGCCTTTTCCCGAGGACCTCCCCAGCTGTCCCAACGCCCAAACGCCTGTCATCTGTCCGGCTTCAGGTTGAAAAGGCCTCAGGGCAGAAACTCACTCCAGCTGCTGCCACTTTCCCAAGGAGGAGGGTGCGGGCTGTTGGCACAGTCCTGGTCACCCTGTGGTGACTGTCACTTTCTGAGCCTCCTCCCCTGTGGCCCATCATTTCCATGTAGAACTTTCTGCCAGTTCCAACAGCACGGCTGGTCCCTGGGCCCCCCACAGACCTCAGAGTGACGGAAGTTCGTGAACGCCCCTGGCGACACAAAACTGAGCACTGGTCCCGGAAACAACTGTGTAACCCATGTCCACGCAGGCACTTTTCAGCGGCAGACGTGACTGAACGTCACATATAACGGTGCTGAGTAAACCACGTGGAAACAAAACTCCAGAATAAGAAGCAAAGAAACTAAGCAGGATCACACTCTTCGTGCCACCAACTGCGAGGCCACCTACCAGGGAGGGGACGTCACACGGACAGCAGGCGTTGTGTGGGCTGTGGCCCACCGCTGCCTGAGCGAGCTCTCTCATTCATGCACCTCTTGGCTGGTGCCCAGTTTGTGGGGGACGTGGGGCATTTCTATGATGAGTCACTCATAAACCTAATTTTATGCCTACATGGAACCTTTTGGGGGTGTCCAACCTGCAGATTGCAGGCTACATGTGGCTCAAAAGGCTGTGAATGCAGCCTAACACCAAGTCGTAAATTTATGTAAAATATGAGAGTATTTTTGTGGTTACGCATCACAAGGTATTTGTTGTGTGGCCCAAGACAACTCTTCTTCCAGTGTGGCCCAGAGACGCCAAAAGGTTGGACAGCCCTGGATATGATACCATCAGAGAAAGCACGAACACTTTTAGTATCTGACAATGTAAAGAAACAACTGGCTACTAATTGTGCAGGGGTATTTCCACCCATGGAACATTGCAATGGAAGGACAGCATGTCTATGAGAATTTTGGCAGTTCCCACCCTCAGCCTCACGGGACCCCCAAACCCAGATGCCAGGGGGCATCAGGGGAGTGGACAGAAGGCCCCAGCGTGCAGGGGCTCCAGCCAGGGGGTCTGCCAAGGCGCGTGCCTGTGGGGGATGCAGCCCCAGGCCCTGTCTACACAGAGGAGTTCCTACACACCAGCACTTCCCTAACAGCGAAGCACTCACAGGGGTGCCCGTCTGCATTGTAAGCAGTTACCTCTGGAGCTGCCTTTGCTTACAGGTCTGTGAAAATGCACTACTTGGGGAAGGTGTGCATTTAATCCCATAGTTTTTCCGTGGGGGTGAAAAAACAGGCCCCTAATCTATCTTCAGAGTTCAAACCACAGAGAGATGCATGAGCTGTGCAGTCTCAGATCCTCTTCTGAGACACACTGAAAGGCAGGGCTTTTGGATGTTAAAAAGTAAACCAAGAGTCCAAAAGCTGCCCATCTTACCCACGCCTAATACCAGTGAGGTCAAAGGGCGCGGACAGCCACGCCATCACACACCATCTCCTGTGGAGATCTGCGGCCATTATGGGGGTGTCTCGCTGCCCAGCCACAGGCTCAACTGTGACCTTCGCCACCGCCAACACTGCAACCACCAGCAAAGC
The DNA here is from genome assembly GCA_007922815.1 of Macrotus californicus. Classification (NCBI taxonomy): domain Eukaryota; kingdom Metazoa; phylum Chordata; class Mammalia; order Chiroptera; family Phyllostomidae; genus Macrotus; species Macrotus californicus. Next base: position 6,934 of record VMDR010005209.1, on the reverse strand, counting down.
TACCACCGAGCGTCAACCAGCTTGATAAATCGCCAACAGAAACCCACAACGTGAATACAAGCAAGAAGTGAATCGAAATCCGTCGGATCAGAAAAAAAATCATTTCTTACCATGTTTATGGATGACACAGGACCAATGCTGTTAACATAGATGTCCACATCAATCACGGTCGGTTTGACTGTGGGGAGAAACACACGCGTGTTAGCATGTTGTGTCCGAGGGACCCGGGGAAGCACCAGCAGCTCCAGGGTCTGCTGCACAGGGCGGGCTTTTCTAGGCACTTGCCTTGCGGTTGCCATTCACACCCTGCCTACCTGTCCTTCCGAAGTTCTCCGAGGATGAGAGATTCTTACTTGTCGTACTTATCAAGTTCTAGGAGAACAGGACATTTATTTGATAAGTGACTAAAAAGATATTCTGTGGCACGTGTTAGGCTGACTGTATGGCAAAGAAAACATGGAAACAAAAACTATAAGACATTGCGTAAGTGATTTAAAGTCAGCGTTTTGCTCTCCTCTCAGGGATGGCTCAGGTATTTACCCATCACCAGGATGCCTCTCCATCACTCCAAAGCAAAGCAGCACAGAGCAAATATCAGGAGCACACACAGCAAAGGAGAACAAGAAATCTTATTATTGTCATGGTAACCTTAAGACACATACACATATATCACAGACCTAAAATCCTGTAACTCAGAAAAGAACAACCCTCTAGTAATTCCTTGAGGAACTGTGGTTTCCACTATGAAGGCACAACATTTATATAAGGAGAAGTTGTAACATCTAACATTGTACATCAGAGGCAAATTGGTTTTTTTTTAAGATTTTATTTATTTAATTTTAGAGAGAGGAAGGGAGAGAGAAAGAGAGAGGGACATCAATATGTGGTTGCCTCTCACGCGCCCCCTACTGGGGACCTGGCCCGCAACCCAGGCATGTGCCCTGGCTGGGAATCGAACCGGCGACCCTTTGGTTCCCAGGCCAGTGCTCAATCCACTGAGCCACATCAGCCAGGGCACAAACTGCCTTATTCAGCCTTAAGGAAAACCAGCTTCTCTTCCCTTGGCCACAGCAGAAATTGGGAGATCAGTGAAGAGCCTGCTGAGCTACAGATGCCTGAGTCATTTCCTCAGCAACTGATCACGGAGAGGAGAGCACCGATTCCAGAATATTCCCGCCCAGGAGAAACACGGACAAGACTTCTGCACCTTTGCACATGAAGTGGGCTGTTTCTACGAAAACAAGAGTGATTATATCTGCACTCATTCTGATGAGCTCCCTGCAGCTTTGCTAAATCACCATCATTCACAGATGAACTTCTGAACCCTCCTTCCGGAGCCACGGGTGGCCCTTCTGAGCACACTGTCTCTCGTCAAACTGCGCACCCAGCAGTCTGGAGCTGAGCCATGCTTCCGAGACCTCCCTGACAACGGAGAGGTGATCCTGAACTTGAGCCGCCTACTCCATGCCTGCCAGCACGGCCACGTCGTGTTAGCTTCGAAGACCTCTTGGCATTTTGGAAAACACCCCAGCGATTCTATGTGCAATGCATATGCAGTGCTTACGTTTCACAAAGGGAACCACTCACTTTCCACCGTGCTTTGCTAACTGCTATGGATAGTAAGCAGCATCTTTCCTCAGCGTAGCTGCATTCAGCGCGTGTTCTGTCTCCAGAGGGTACGCAACCTTTGGGGTGTCCCTGTAAGAGCGGTAAGCCAGTCCACCGAGGGTCTGCTGTGTGCAAGAGATGTCTCTGGTTGCTTCATTATCAGACTCTGAGTTGCCAGAGCTTTGAAACTCATTAAATGAAAAGGACCTGCAGGCATTAAGCCTTAACAACTTGAAGCGGGAAGTGCCAAATGAGAACTGACTCAACAGTGCGAAAAGGTTTTGAGGAGACAAGAGTCTGGAATAAACACACACGCACGCACGTGAGCATGCACAGAAAACCTGGGGGAAATGAACTAGTGGGTTGGCCGAAAAGTCTGCTTAGGCTTTTTTTCCGTAAAATGAAAGACACATTTTTCATTTTCACCAAGAACTTTCCTGACTGGGATATTCTGAGTACTTTTTGAATATTTTCTTGACTGGGATACGCTGGCTATCTCCTGCATGGTATAATGTTGATTGTTCTCAATTAATGTCTCAATTTGATCGCTATCAACTTCAGCTGGTCTACCCGACCGTGGAGCATCGTCCAGTGGGATACCTCCAGCATGAAATTCACAAACCACTTCTGACACGATCCATCAGTCACCTTCTGCACACACTGTGTAAATTTTTCTTTGCATTTCAGGTGTGTTTTTACCTTTCTTGAAATATAAAGCATAATATGCTGAAAATATTACATATTCTCTTCCATCTTCAATAAGAAAGTGGCTACACAAAAATTCACCAATTTTGATTTTTTTTTAGATACATGCTGATATGGCAGCTGTCACACTACATCATAACAAAACTGTTCCAAATGAGGTTAAAGCATCTTAGAGGCGCTACTAGAGGCATCTGATGGAAAAAAACAAATGCATTTTTTGGCCAACCCAGTATTTTAAGCCAATGCTTAGTGGTTTTTTTGGCCTTGGGCCCCCAGAGGTGGCACACAGTAAGTACTCACTGAACATGCTCAAGTACTGTTCCTGAAAACACTGGTTTTAAGTTCTTATTTTTACTTGGACTTTACACGTTAAGTGTGTACATGAGACTGCAAACTGCAACAGGAAGTTAAAGTGTGACTGGACCTTGATGACCACTATGGGTGACCCCAAATAATCGAGTGGGCAAAGAGCTGCTGAGATGTCCTCTCAGACCACACACAGCACACAAAAAGGTGTTTGCACAGCAAAGGAAACCATCAACAAAATGAAAAGACAACCCACTGACCGGGAGAACGTAGTTGCCAATACATCTGATAATACATCTGATTAATACCCAAAATCTGTAAAGAACTTAGAAAACTCAACACTGAAAAAAAAAAACAACCCAAACAATCCAACTTAAAAAATGGGGAAAGGACCTGAATAGACACTTTTCCAAAGAGGACATACAGAGGGCCCATAGACATATGAAAAGATGCTCAGCATCACTAGCCATCAGAGAGATGCAAATTAAAACCAGAACGAGATATGACCTCATACCAATCAGAATGGCCATCATTAATAAATCAACAAACAAGTGCTGGTGAGGACGTGGAGAAAGGGGACCCTCGTGCACTGTTGGTGGGAATGCAGACTGGGGCAGCCACTGTGGGAACCAGTACGGAGGTTCCTCAAAAAATTAAAAATGGAACCACCTTATGACTCACTGCTGGGCATATGCCCTAAGAACCCTGAAACACCAATTCAAAAGAACCTATGCATCCCAATGTTCATAGCAGTGCCATTTACAATAGCCAAGTGCTGGAAACAGCCCAAGTGCCCATCAGTAGATGAGTGGATAAAAAAAACTGCAGTACATTCACACAATGGAATTCTACGCAGCAGAGAGAAGGAGCTCCTACCTTTCGCAACAGCATGGATGGAACTGGAAACTATTATACTAAGTGCAATAAGCCAGTCAGCAAAAGACAAATACCATATGACCTCACTTCTAAGAGGAGTCCAATGAACAAAATAAACTAACAAGAAAAATGGAACCAGAGACATGGACACATGGAACAGACTGACAGCTGCAGGACAGGGTGGCGTGGGGGGACTGGTGGAAGGAAGGGGAAGGGATGATGGACAACACACGGAGGACTGACTGTGCGCGAGAGGGGTGGGCTGGGTGGAGGAGGGTGGAATGGAAAAAAATTGGGACAACTGTGATAGAATACACAATAAAAAAATTTAAAATTAAAAAATACATAAATAAAAGAAATTAAAGGCATCCAGATTGCAAATGAGGATTATCCCAGACAATCACTGATAAGCGAATTCATCAAAGCTGCAGGATAAAGAAAAAACCGATGAAACTCAGCCCTCGCTGTGTGCACTAACGAAGAACAATCTGAGAAAGAAATTAAGCAGGCAGTTCCATTTACAAGAGCACCTAAAAGAGTAAACTATTTGGGAATGAATTTATCCGAAGGACTGATACAGTGAAAACTGCAAACGTTGCTGGTAGAAATGAAAGAAGACGCCAGCCAGGGGAAAAAGTTTTCATGTTCACGGACCATGAGAAACAATATTTTTAACACGTTACAGCAACACAAAGTAATGTACAAGTTCAGGGCAGACCCCATCCAAACACCAATGGCATTTGAGGCAGAAACAGAAAATGCCACCCTAAAGTTCATATGGGATTTCAAGGGACTTTGAAGGGCAAAATGGTCGTTAAAAAGGGAAAGGGTGACCTTAGCGGTCTCACACGTCCTGGCTTCATAACAAACTACAAAGCAACAGCAGCCAAGACACGTGGGACCAGCATTGAGACGGATGAATAAACCAATGGGACAGAACAGAGAACCTGGACATGAACCCTGTGTGCACGGCCATATGATTTTCAACAACAGTGCCAAGAATCTACAAGGGGAAAAGGTCAGTCTTTTCAACAAAGGATGCTGAAAAACCTGACCACATAGAGAAAGTAACTTAAAATGTATCAAATATCTCTCTTTAATATTTTATTTATTTATTTTGAGAGAGAGGGGAAAGGAGGGAGAGAAACATCCATGTGTGGTCGCCTCTCGCACGCCCCCTACTGGAGACCTGGCCCGCAACCCAGGCACGTGCCCTGACTGGGAATCGAACCGGCGACCCTTTGGTTCACAGGCCAGTGCTCAGTCCACTGAGCTACACCAGCCAGAGCAAAATGTATCAAATATCTTAACATAAGATCTAGAACTTTAAGCCTCCAGGAAAACTCCTAAAACTATCAGGAAAAGTTTCATGACATTGGATTTGGCAACGATTCCTTGGATATGATGTCAAATGCCCGGGCAAACAAAGGCAAAGACAGACAAATGGGACGACATTGAACGTAAAAACTGCTGCGCCTCCCACAGCCAGAGTGGTAGTGACCTGGAAGTCCCTCAGCCATGAGCAGGTCCACAGAGCATGTTCTGGGCACACGACAGAACTGTACCTGGCCTTAGACAAGAGCGGAGTTCTGTCACATGCTATCAACACGGGTGGAGCCTGATGACTTGAGTCAAGGACAGCCAGTCACAAAAGCACAAACACTGCGACCCCACTGACACCAAGTTATTTAAAGCCGTTCAGCAGCCAGCTGTGAAACCCTACGGCCCTATTGTCACTGACTAACCCTACGCAGCACGCAACCTTTTTCGCTGAATGATTTCAAATTTCTTTTACTTTCGAATCTACTTGGCAGTTTTACTATCTAGTATCATACATTAATGGGTTTTATTAATATCTGGCATTAATAGCCTCCTTTGTAAGAGTAAACGATCAGTCCTGTCCCTGCCTTCCCGCTTACTCTTCATTCCCTCACCAAGTGCTCAGCGGGGGCCCCACCGAGCCAGACAGAGTTTAGGAGCTGAGAGCAGTCCATAATGAAGACCTAAAGTGCCTCCTTTCGTGGGGCTTATTTAAATCATAGTGCGTGAAACACACATGTGAAACAGTAAGTACCCGATATTCTGACCGTAACGAGCAGCATGAAGGGAATAAATCTGGGCATCGAGATGGTAAACCTGGTGCGGGGTAGGAGCTTACCTTCAACAGCGGGTCACACCCCAGAGCCATGGTGCCCGACATAGCCTGGGTGGCTCATGTGGCCTTGAAGTCCCAGAAAAAAGATTTAGGAGGAAGAAATAAAACTGAAGATAAACCAGTCAAGGATTTTTCCAAACTGATGGAAGATATCAAAACACAAATCGAAGACATCCATCAAAGTCCAACAATTATAAAGAAAACAATACCCAGGCACGTCACTAGCAAATCGCTAAGCAGTAAGAAAATACATACAGAGCAGTCGCATAAAGATCTAAAAACAGAAAGACAGGAAACGGTGGCTGATACATACAGTGCAAGAAATAACAGAGGCCAGAAAAGAGCAGTGCAAGGTTTTTTTAAACACTAAAGGAAAAAAACTATAATCCTACACCTGGAATGACGTTCTCTGAGAATCAAGGAGAAATGAACGTGTCTTCAGCCACAGTGTACGTGGCTGGAGACAGACTCTGAGTCCGTCTGCAGCAGACCCGCACTGTGACAAACACTAAGAGAAGTTCTTTGATGAATAACTTGTAGCACGTGGAAGCCAGGTCTGCTCACGGGAAGGAAGGGCGCCGGCGAAGACTGGCTACGTGGTTACGTAACTGAACTCAATCCAAATTCCTTCTGGTCTCGCTCCCACAGAAAGTTACACCAAGGAGAAAACAAGCAAATTAGAAGGCCTGCCTTGGAGAATCCTGCAGCGAGGCAACAAAAATGAGACGTGCATGTCCGAGGAAAGAACAAAATTGAAAGCGATACGTTCTGTAAAATTACACGTGTGCTGTAGAGCTCCCTGTGGTTTGCAGAGGAAGCCCAGGGGACAAAGTGACCCTGGAAGTGAGTCCCATATGAAGAGAACAGGTGGCCCGGGTGGGCAGGGCAGCAGGAGCCGCTGCTCAGAAAGAATGAAGCACTAATCCCCACGGGGGCCTCAGACGGGTCCTTGGCCTTGAATGGATATCCAGCAGGCAGGCAACACAGAAGGAAAAGTCGGACTGGAAGAGAGGCCGGTTGTTACACAAATTATAATAAAAGGTTGCGGCCGGAATAAAATGTTGGACTTCGATGGTGACGACTGTCACCAAGGAAGGGCATGGTGTCATAACTAACTTAATCCAGGTGTTTCTGGCAACAGCCACAGCTGTGAGGCTGAGACGGTAATTGCCAGGTCAGCGGGGACCCATTTTAAAGGGTTCTGCACATGCAGAGTCTGGCAGGACAGCTATGCAGCTCGAATGTGGATCTAAGTTACCAGTGGGGATCTCAGTGGTGAAGAGG
>VMDR010005208.1:0-53295 GCA_007922815.1 Macrotus californicus | reverse complement strand
CAAAGCAGAGCTAAGGCACATTCTCGTTGCATAGCAGATCAAATAATAGCCAGCACGCGCTAAGGGCTTTCTGTGTGTCAGGCAGTGTGTTTACCATCATTTTATGTGTATTAATTCACTCAATTCTGAAAACAACCCTATGAGGTAGTCTTCATTTTACAGAGGAGGAAACTGAGGCACAGAAAGTTAAGCCAAAGTTATACAGCTAGTAAGTGGCAGAGCCTGGAGTAGTACCCCCATAGCTGAATGCCACTGACACCCCCTTAATTATGTCCTGGTCTGTCTTCCTGTGGGCATCTCTTTAATTTGGAGCCTGGAACATGTAGTATGTGCTAAATAACATTTGTTGAATTGGAGTAAAACTAATAAAACCCGAGTATAGTTTGGGAAGTCTCTCCCTTCTCCCCTCCTTCCATTGCCACCCTCAGCTCTTCTATTAAAGTAAAGCATTTGACTTTCAATGGTGTTTCTCCAGTTGGGAACTACAGACCCTTAAAGATTCGTTATTTTTTTTTCCTGTTTATGATTTAAAAAAGAATATGAACACAGTTTGGACCAATGGGATAAGCATCTGATACCAAGGACTGCTTTGGATTTCAGTGCCTGTGTGTGCCATGCCTTCACCCCAGCGGTCACCACTGCAGTCCTTGCGGAATAGCAAAGGAACAGCACAACGTTCATCTCTAAATGCTGTATTAGACCCTAACGCTGCTGTGACGATGACACAGGGTGTGAGGAAAGGGGGTGTGGTGGCGGGATCAGGAAAGGGTGAGAAAATCGGGTCAATTCAGGACGCCTCACACACCATGACGATCATAGAGGCGCACAGAACTCAAACGGACCCCACCTAGGCGCTCTGTGCGCATCATGCTGGTAGCTGAGTAAACGTGACTAATTCACATTTTACAGTTCTGGGAGGAGATGATTTTTATATGTAATTCATACATTTGTTTTGGTTTTATTCCAGAGTTGTTCAAAAGCTATACCATAAGGTTATGGCTGGATTTATGTATATGTATATATGCAACATTTTAAAAGAAAATCATTTAAGCCAATACTGAGGTGGTGTAAGAAAATGTTGCCCTTAAAATAGTGGAGCATATCGGTTTCCCTCACATTGGAGAAACACGACATAATAACAAGTATTTGAGGCTTTGCTATTTAAAACAGATTGCAAACACAAACATATTAGATTCGTCGTTAGCACTTCGGGGTAAAAAAGTATGTGAGACCCTCCCTTTCTGAGAGCGGCTTTGATGGGAGAAAGAAAGGCTGAGACTTGATAGAAGAAACGTGACCACAGGGCTTGGAGGCGAGTCGTTAAACCTCCGTAAACCGCTGGATAGTGGTAATCTGCACCTCCCTCGCCACGACGGCCTGTGTGTAAAGCTGGTGCTCAGAAGGTACTCCAAGTGCTCGGTAAATGGTCATTTAAATAAAATACTGAAGTAGAGAATATTGGGAGAGAAGAGAAGGCTGTACCACCACGTTCTCAAATGGCACAGTCACCCGCCTGGTTGGAGGGAAGATCCCGACTGTGGACCCCTTGGAGTGACTTTGGGAAGCAGGCCCACTGGGCGAGGAGGTGGCTCCACCAGCTGGTGCCGCGACAGAGAGCCGAAGCCCGTGGGATCACCAGCCAACACTCGGAGCTGCCAGGCCCCGGTCCTGCTCCGGACCCCACGCAATGCAGGAGGGGAGGCAAAGCCTTGGTGGTCGTGTCACCAGAATGCGGGATTCCGTTCCTTGGAGGCACCTGAGAAACTGGGTGACGAGGAGAGGAACTCGGTCATTTCTCCAAGGGCTTGTAGGGTGGGGAGCGCACAGGTTTTTCGCCAGGCAGAGGGGCTTCCCCGTGCACCAGGTGTGGCCCACGTCCCCAGCTCGGTCGATTGCGGGGAGGGGAGCGGTGTCTGTCTCTGCGAGCGGGCGGCGATCTTTGTGAGCAGGCAGCGGACTGCAGCCCCGGGCGTGCGCGGTGTTGGGAGGCTGAAGGCGCTTGGGTCCCGGGCAGCGCCGGCCCTCCGCGGGAACAGGCGCTCACTGGCGCCGAGAGGCCGGGACAGGCGAGTGCCGCTGCGCCGCAGAGACCCACCTGCGCTGGGCCGTGCTGCCCGGCTCCGGGCCGCGTCGGGCTGCTAGGGGCGGGGGTGCGGCCGCGGGGGCGGGTGGCGGGCGCGCGGCTTCACCGAGGGCGGAGGCGGGGCGGGCGGGCCTCGGGAGGCGCGGGGGGCGGACCCGCCCGCTGCCGGCTCTGCTCGCCTGCCCGCTAGCACTCGGTCGCGCCGCGGGGCAGGCATGGGAGCGGAGCGCGCCCTCCCGGCGCCCACACCTGTCTGAGCTGCGCGACGAACTCCTGCCCCGGCGGGCAGCCCGGCGCGGGTGAGTGCGGGTGCGGCCGGGGCGCACGCCCGGACGCGGGGCAGCGCGGCGAGGGGAGGAGCGGGACAAAGGGCCGGTGCGCACGGGGTGGGGTGACTGCGAGGGGCACCGGAGACGTGGCCCGGGCCTCCCTCGGGGCTCGGGAGCTGGGACCTGCGGCCTGAAGGAGCTGTGCGGAGACTCAGGCGTTGCTGGGCACTTGGATTCATGCACTGTCACCCGTGGAGCGGAGAGGGAGAGAAGGTTCTGAAAACTGCTGTCTTGGATGCCGGGTGGGAGCGGAGAAAGAGCTGGCTCTGGGCACGCTCTCCTCTGGCTGGACGGTGGCGACACCCCCACCTCCTGCAGGCGCGCGCACCACCACCACCACCCCTTGTTTTCCTTGAGTTTTGCGTATATGTGTGCCAACAACAAGATCTGAACATTAATTTTTAATCTCGGGCACGTGATTGTGAACGCACCTTAGCAAGCAAAAAAAGTGCAGGAAACACAGTTTGGGGAATAGGATCTTTTCTGTGCAGCCTTAAGTTGATGACCGTGTGCTTCCCTGAGAAACTAGTGTCTGTGAACAACGGTTGTTGAAAGCAATTACTTCTTCAGCCTGTGGACACTCATCATGAGTTAGCTTACAAATAATAAGTTTGAAAAAAAATTGAAAATGTTTTAAAAGAGGAAAGAGAAGAATTATGTAGGCAAGGAAAATTGCCACACCCCTTCAGGGTGCAAATTCGGTTTGCGGTGATGAGAAAACAGCTGATAAAAATCCAGTTTGTTTTATTGCCCTTTGGGCGACACCCAAGAGACTGCAAAACCGCCTCTAGTGGGTGGATAGCTCCCAGTTAGTGTTGGCAAGGGGCTGACTGCTCCCTGCTCCTGAAATTGAACTTGAGGGGTCCCGAGCACTTTTTAGGATCAGCCAGGCCAATGTGACAATCGTTTTTTGCGTTCTGGTGTGGGAAAGAGTTAAGTTTACAGTTCGAAGTCAGCTGTGGCTAAAAGCCGAATGCCAAATTCATATCAGGATATTTAGTGCCCTTGTTTCAGGATCGAATTTGTGCATAAGAGCATTTAAAGTAGACCTTATCATTGTGTCTCTCCAGAAGTCTCTGTTAGGAGTGAACTGGAGGTGCAATTGGGGAGAAGAAACTTAGAAAAATGCCTCTAAAAGCCACTCTATTTACTTGTGAAAGTGTCTGTGATCATATGCACACTATCTGCATTTGAATAAACTGTTTCATTTGTTTTTGTCCCACTGACATAAAGTGAAGAGGTAATGTGTCATGCTTTCTTGTGCCTGAACTGGAAAGGACACATTTTTCCAAGGTAACTAATATGGACCGCATTTTGTAACCTTGACAGCTTATTCAGGTGGATGGTGAATGGTGGCTGCGTTTTTCTGTCTGTAGCATGAATGCCAAAGTGCCCACTAGTGGAGCTGAGAACACCGCTGGCCCCGCTCTGCAGTGTTTCAGAGTCTCAGGTTCTCCTGCAGTTGCCTCCCATACACCCGCTAGGACTCAATTCACCAGGCATTATTCATGCATAACTCCCACTGACTCCAGGGAATTTGTTTCTCATGGATTCACCATTGACAGTTTTATACACTCTGTTCTTGTTCTTCTGCCAGGTTTGTTCCAGGTCACTGGGGTAGTTCATTTTGCCTAAAATCTGATAGAGAAGGAGTTAAACTTCGTTTGACCACAGGATTCTGTTTAGGGTGGCTGGACTTGTGAATGCTCTGCATTTCTTTCCCGGACAAGACTGTAATTCTCAACCCTTTATGTGATCAGGTCTGTTTTCCTTTAACAGATTCTGTGACTTCGGAAAATGAGAGCAAGCCTGGCTACAGAGCTTTGCTCATCCTTAGGTATTTGCTTCAGGAATTAGCATGCTTTCACTGTTCCCTGTCCCTTACCACAGATTCCATGGGAAACCCTTTGTCATTCTTCCAACTGGTGTTCAAAAGTTTTGTCCTCACAAACTTTCCCACTGTCTCCTTCCGTCATGACTGTTTGTAGCGGTCACAGAGGTTCACAGGCTGTGCAGTAGTTTATACGTAGTCCCATGAACTAGATGTTCCCTCCCAGCACTTAACTCGCTATGGGAGCTTTTTGCTCTCCCACGCACTTGCCCTCTCGAGGAACCGTGTTGTGGCGGTTTCGAAGACCGTGGTGCAGAGCTCGAAGAGAGCGGTCTCGGTGCCCAGTCTCCAAGCAGACTGAGTGTTGTCTGCACATCGGATAACGTGTGTTCTTCCTTCACCGCGAGGTTAGTAGTGGGCTCATACAGTGGCAGCATCCTCATAAGGTATACACAATTTTAGACGGTGGGACAGTGGCTCACACGGAGTGACTGAGCATGGAATGCACAATCATCTTGTGAGTCAGATACACAGACGTACAAGAGGAATACAGTTTCCATATTACTAAGCATGGGGAAAAAACATTTTGCCTACCTTAGTTTTCCATTCTGCTTTGCATTTAGGTAAAATGGTGCATGAAAATACTCAGCTGAGAACTTTAAAAGATAAATATGTATATGAAAATTTGTATCCTGTAAAGGCTCATTCCTAAAAATTAAATGTGGACCTGAATTTCCTTCATCCAGATTTAGAGATAATCAGATAAGGCTTGGAAATCTTCTTTTCCTAAGGTATGAGTTTTCCGGACAGTTCTATTAAGGATAAGGTGATTCATTTTTCAAGAGAGAGAATTTAAAGTTCTATAACCCATTTAGTTACCTTTCCAGTTGTGAGCATATGAATGTTTTTATTACATCTGTTTACATTCTGGAGTATTTATACTTAAATACTTCAACGGGCATGGCACAGGCTTACCTACAGTTTATACAAATGGAAACAATAATTATTTGTCTCCTGGGGAATTGATTCTATAATCAGATGAGCTGAGAAATTGATGCAAAGCCACCAGCCTATTTTAAGGCATCACAGTTACCCTTTGGTGCATTATTGATGGGGAAGGGGCCCGGGGAAGGTGTGAGTCCCTCAGGAGAGGTCCTCAGGGAGCAAGCAGTGGGGTCAGTCCCCTCTCCACTTTCCTGAGAGCGGTGACACCCAGCCACCCTCCCCTGCACTCCTGAAAGCTGCCCTCTGCTGGAGGCCTTTGTTCCCTGGGACAGCTGATCACGGAAATCTTGTCCCCCCAGATAAGAGAGAGATGAACATGATACAATTTCCTTTTTCTTTCCCCCAGTGCCTCTACCCTCCATAATTTCACTAGTAAAAGCTGCTGCCTGAGCAGTCAAGGACAGCTGTCCGTAAACAACAAAGTGCTTGACCTGGGTTTTTGTGACCCCAGAAAACTACACAATTAGAGAGTCCTGGACCTGAAAGGACCGGCACTGAAAAGACTAAAGAACACACCTGGTACTCATCGCAATTTTTAAACCGCCCTAAACCCACAGTTAGTAAAGGAGTGAGCAACTTGTCAAGCTGTAACTTTAATACGATGTCAGTTTAAACCCATCTGGGGACCTGAGAACACACAACTTTATTTTCCAATTTCTGATCAGGTATTTTAAAAAAATGAACCAGTCTGGAATAATTTGACCTGCATTAATTTCTCAGTGTGAATTAAAGTGTTTTTAAAATCCAGCTTTGCAGCTCTCAGAGTTACAGATAAACTTGAATCAAGATAGAAAACGTGGGGTACAGTCTTGTGCCCCACAAGTTAGTGAATGGATTTAAGTAATAATAGAAGGAACTTGTAAGCAGTGTTTCAAACCAACAGAATTACTGTTTCTTGGGGTATTTGAAAAGCTTATTTTGAAGGGATTGGAACTTCACCTTGCCCTCTGGTTTTAGCAGTTCTTATTTTATAGATGGCTGACATCTTAACTGGCTAAACGACCAGAATTTAAGTTGTCAGGACTCTGGGTTAGTAACATTATGTAACACCCACTAGGTAATATTCTATCTAGAACACTAATATTCTGTGGGAGATTCTGTAGCATGCTCTAGCAGACTGTGTGATGTGTAAGGGCCCTAGAGGTGCCTGACTTAGTCATCCCTTGTTCTGCTGAAGAACGAATTTGAGCCTCTGTGTTGGGAGGCTGGAGCCACACTGTGCCTCCTAGTCAGAGAGCTGCGCTGACCGCCCAGCGCTCACACCCAAGAAGAGGCTAGTTCTCATTTCTCCATACCCACTGACTCTCATGAACTGGTTTCTAGGAACATCGTTTCTTTTTGAGAGACAGACATTAAAAAACCAGCAACTGAAAGAGGTGTGCCGTGGTCCCACTGGTAAAATGAGGCATGCTTCAAGGCCTTGGGAAGTGTTTTTTAAACAGGGATTTACTATAGGCAAAGCACTTGGAAAAATGAAATTAGAGTTAATTTTGCCTGAGGGGGGGTTAATTCACTAATACAAGGTTCCCAGATGGATCCTAGTCTCAGACTCTTCCCTGCCATTCTCTTCCCTGACACCCTTGCCAATGGACTATTTTAGTGTTTGGACAAATGGATGAAGCTAAAGACAGGTGCCACTGGAGCGATTCTGCCGCAGTAGATAATTCACTCTCTATATTCCCAGAATCCAGTTAACATACACATTTCGGGTTTGGGATTTAAAGATGCATGATCTGGATAGTAAATTTGAGCATATTTTAACTGCCATGTTCATCATCCACATCAAAAATACTACCTACAACTTATGATAATACATAGTATAATGCTGTTTCATCTCCTCCTCTTTCTCCTAAGAGTCATATTTTGAAAACAGGAATACTTGGCAGCTTGCACCTCTGTCTGAATTCTATGTTTTCTGTCTTAAGATGAGCTGAAGTGAAACTTGACCTACCACATCTGCTGCTGACTAAGAGCGGGCATTAGCATCCTCTGCATTAGTCAAAAGAAGGGGGCGGGGAGCATCTAGGACTCCAAGATACAGCCCTGTGGGAGACACACAGTTCCTTCTAGTATATTTCACACTTGGCAGGGATTCTGGTGGGCGGTCATTTAGTTACCTAGACAGCAACTTACATAGCAGAAAGGCTGTCCAAGCCCTAGATATGTCCAGGAGTGGGTCCTCCTCACCCAAGACATGGGAATAATCAGATACAGAGCCATCCCCCGTAATCCTCTAACGGGTCGTCCTCACCACACCTACCCCACCCGTAAGGTTCCCACTGGGGAGGAGGCCTCTATTAGTCTTAGCGTCCCCTCCCACGTTTGCTTAGAACTTCCAGTCTTGATAGTACCCTCAACGTGTGTGCACATACACCTCATGATTTCAAGGCTTTAGAGAAATAATTCAATGTATTTCCTCCCCCTAAAAAGGGCCCAGGGATCCTTCCTGTTGGGGAAAATGTGGAGAAGCAGTTTCAAAGAGTCAGGAAGTCTTGAGGAATAGGCTTTTCCGGGACCTCATTTCTTTCCTTTCCCATCCCCGTTCTCCCTGACAGAAGTAGAATCAAAGAGTAAGAGACAAGCACAAGGATCTAAGAGGTGGGTGGAGCACCCACATATTTGAGAAATACAGCAGGTGGATATCGGGGACATAGATTGGCATACTCAGCTGGACTAGATCAGCTCAATGGGAGTTTTCAGTTTTCTGTAAAAGAAAGCAAAAGGCACCCAAACTTGCCAATGGGTCTGTACAGGCGAAGAGGGAGAGGGTAAGAATAATGTAGCAGGAGTCTTTCCTCCTGATTTCTGCTACATTCCTCTAGCCTCCTGAGACCTCCTAACCCCTCCTTGCCCTAGTTTGGGGATGTTTAATTATGAATGAATTGCCCTGCTAAGTCAGCTTCTCTTGAGCAGAAGGTTCAGAGCCGGCCAGAGCCAACTGATGCTTGAACATTCGTGAAAGTACTACTTCCCATCTTCTTTTTTGTTGTTTTTCTTCTGGGGCGATGGATCTCTCTTTAAACATACCTTTCAGGATAAAATCCAAACTCCTTCATTTTATACACGAGGCCTTCATAACCCAACTCTTGCCTGTTGCCTCTGCCTCTCCCTCTGTTCCACCCTGACTAAGCTAAGCATAATTCCTGAAATGACTCACGGTTGCGGGTCTCCCTGAGCTCACAGACTTGTTTCCTCTTAGAGTCCCCTTCACTCTATCTTATGTTATCTAACTCCTGTTCAGCCTCAACGCCCATCTCAAGCAACACCTCCTCTGCACCGCCTCCCTCTTCTACCCTTGCAGCTGACTCCATGCCCTTTCTCTGAGTTACCATATCATCCTCATTCATCTCTGCGTGCATCACTCAGCAAAAGTGCTTTTCAAGCCACAGCAATCACTCACTCACTTTTCCACCAAGACAGTCATTCACTGTGTCGAGTGCTAGCCTAGGTCCGAATTCCAGGCATTTAGACGAGCTGGGACCACAGATGCAAAGACCTGGAAAGGTCACCAACAGTAACGGTCATAATGGGACTGACCCTTGACCAAAGTCCTGGTAGTACAAGACAAAACCCAAAGGAAGAAGAAGTGTTTTGGTAGAGGCCCGACTACTCTGGCACAAAATTTATAATAGTTAAGGGTGTTCTAAATTGAAAGCCAAAAAAAAGTCTTAGACCCTTCCGAATGCACCCACTGTTTATGGACAATGGGAGTCCCAGCACATGTGATGCTGCGGAGCTATCCCTCTGTGAGGCCTTGTCGCTCAGTAAGCTAGTAGTTTAAATTTATCCTTTACCTGAGCAAGGTGCTCTGTAGATGCTCCAAGTTCATGATATAATGAAAATGAGAGGCAAGAAGGAAAGGAAGGCAGAGGGGATGAGAGAGACAGGAAAAAATGAAGGTTTGGTATGAAGCACAGAGAAGGCTCAAAATTACATGGAAATTGGGGTTGGTCCCACAGTGCATCTGGGAATTAATGCCCCACGCGTACTGCCCTGCAGTGGGCTGTCATTTGGAGCATCTTAAACATAGAAAGGAATGAACACCCGATTTCATTTTGGGCACCTAGCCCCGGGAATGTTCCAAGGTCAAGCCCTTGCTTTGTAAGTGAGACCATTATCTAGGGATTCCTCTCCACACCCTGATTCCTGAGAAGGGTTTACAGACTTAGAAACAATGACAGGCATGCCGCTGACTGCTTCTGCGGTCAAAAGAGTGCTGAGGCCAGCGGCCAGCCCCTTGCTCCCCCTGACCTTCTTGTCTTTGTTCCCACAGGGTGGTGCTCAGCATGGCGGGGATCCCAGGGCTCCTTCTCCTCCTCCTCTGTGTTGTCGGGCAGGCAAGCCCCTCCGGTACCCACTGGAAACCCACTTGGCCTGCTTACCGCCTCCCTGTCATCTTGCCCCAGTCCACCCTCCACTTACCCAAGCCAGACTTTGGGGCCAAAGCCAAATTGGAAGTGTCCTCCTCATGCGGACCCCTGTGTCATAAGGGAACCCCGCTGCCCACTTACGAGGAGGTCAAGCAGTACCTGTCTTATGAAACACTCTATGCCAATGGCAGCCGCACGGAGACTCAGGTGGGCATTTACGTGATCGGCAGCGGCCAGGCTGAGTCTTCGGGAAAGTCTCGGAGGAAGCGGCAGATTTACGGCTACGACAGTAGGTTCAGCATTTTTGGGAAGGACTTCCTGCTCAACTACCCCTTCTCAACATCGGTGAAGTTATCTACCGGCTGCACAGGCACCCTGGTGTCCGAGAAGCACGTCCTCACGGCCGCCCACTGCATACACGACGGGAAGACCTACGTGAAAGGGACCCAGAAGCTTCGGGTGGGCTTCCTGAAGCCCAAGTATAAAGACGGCGGTCGAGGGGCCAACAACTCCAGCTCCGCGGTGCCCGAGAAGATGAAATTTCAGTGGATCCGAGTGAAACGCACCCATGTGCCCAAGGGCTGGATCAAGGGCAATGCCAATGACATTGGCATGGACTATGACTACGCCCTCCTGGAGCTCAAAAAACTTCACAAGAGAAAGTTCATGAAGGTTGGGGTGAGCCCTCCCGCCAAGCAGCTGCCAGGGGGCCGAATCCACTTCTCTGGTTACGACAATGATCGGCCCGGCAACTTGGTGTACCGCTTCTGTGACGTCAAAGATGAGACCTATGACCTGCTCTACCAGCAGTGTGATGCCCAGCCCGGGGCCAGCGGGTCAGGGGTCTACGTGAGGATGTGGAAGAGACCCCAGCAGAAGTGGGAGCGGAAAATTATTGGCATCTTTTCAGGGCACCAGTGGGTGGACATGAATGGTTCTCCGCAGGATTTCAACGTCGCAGTCAGAATCACTCCTCTCAAATATGCTCAGATTTGCTACTGGATTAAAGGAAACTACATGGACTGTAGGGAGGGCTGACCCAGTAACCCTTCCTGCTGCACTTAAAGGTCTTCGTGTGCTTATTTTAGCAGAGGCCAAATTATGTCTTGGGGTGTGTGTGTGTGTGTGTGTGTGTGTGTGTGTGTGTGGTGTGTGTGTCATAATATCTTTTACCTAATTTTTTAAAATTGCAAGATGGCTGGCTTTACTATTTGAAAATGGGTTTGTGTATCATATCATTTAGGCAGTTTGAAGACACCCTTTTGCATAGAAATAAAAAGCATACTGATGTTGGGGGCAATAGGGACTCATTAGCGATTAAGTTAATCTACTTTTTGAGAACTTTGATTTTTATTTCATCGGAACTTGTTTCAAAGGTTTATATTAAATATGCGGCATACAGGAGATATAAATTCTCGTGTGTGTGTATGCGTGTATTTTCCCCTGAGAGTCCTCTTATTTTTGTTTTGTTTTTTTAAAAGGCCTAATCACTAATGTTTTCAGGTTGCTGTGTTCCCCAGCGCGTGGGACTCGACTCTTCGGGACCTCCACGATACTTCGGAGACCGGCAGTCACAGTGTTTCGGATTTGAGGCACTTGCACAGTAGCCCTTGATCAGCAAAATAGTTTGTTGACTCTTTTGGTACACACATTAAACTGTGTTTTACAGTCAGTCAGTGCCTGAGCTGTTTTTAGTTTTGAAATAGTTTCCCTTCCAAAGACTGTCGCTCTTCTTTGGGGGAAGACTTTGCCTATGGTTCTGCCAGCTTTGCAGTCACACTGGCGTGGGCAAGATTGTTTACGCCAACCCTGCCACTTAACAGGATTGCACCCCCATTTCTGGAGCTAGCTGTTTTCCCGGGGGCAGTAGTCAGGGCCTAATTAGAACAGGCTGTAAGGCTTCCCAGCTAACAGTGTGGTCACTGTAGAAACAGTCCTCGCATTTTACCCCTGGCGGGTAGCACATCTCGTGTTTTATCATTTGGACGGAGTAATTGAAAATGAATTAAATTCCAGAGAACAATGGGTGCATTGCCGGGCAGATGTCACAGCAGAATAACCGCTTGTCTGGGGCCTGGCACAGGCATACAGCCCGATCAAAACCGTTCTGCATAGTTTTCAGTGTGCTTTGGGGAGCTGCGTGCCTGTGCAGTTTGGAGACTCTTCTCTTGTACTTTACTTATTTTAGTTTAAAAATACTTGGAAAGTGCTTTAAGGAAAAAAAGATTTTTTTTTTACTGGCTTTAAAGGGGCCTGTCTTACTGGAATACTCTAAGCTCTAGGCACATATAATCAAGCACAGTAGCAACAGGGACAAGTGGGAGAATGCGAATGGATCAGAATCACCACTCCAATAAATGCCGTATGAATGTTTTACCGACGTGATAATCACTGTACATGAAGAAAAGACTCTGACTTGTGTTTTCACTTTTTGCCTCTCAGCCTGAACACTTCTCTTTAACGGTATTACAAACGTGTCACAAGGCAGAAGATGTTTGCTGTCTTCGTGCCCCAGGCAGTTTCAGCCAGCCTTGAGACTGTCCAGAGGGGCGTCCACATGCAGCAGTGATGCCCACACCTCCTCCCGGGGGCTTGTGGTATGTGTGTCTCTTCAGCTCTCTGGAGAGATAATCCTGGTAAGGCGCTCCAGAGTATAACCATAGCACTTTCTTCAAATCACGTAAGAAATACTGGGCACAGCCACGAGACAGAGGGCCGCCAGGAATCTTCTGAGTTCCAGTGCAGTTGCTTTGGAATCTAGCAAGAATCCAGCCCGAGGAAGAAGAACGTTCTCCATCTCTTTGTCTGGTATTTGAGGGTTCTGTTTGGCTTTGCTTTTGCTTGGTGCAAAAAGATGTCCACTGAACACCTGGAATAGAACTGATTTAAAAAAAAATACACCTCGATATCTTCATTTTCATTTTTGCAAAGTCTAAACTTCCCTCACCATGGGTGGATAATGACACGAAGTCCCAATAATGTCGGCCATTTCGGTGCACTCTACAAAGAAGCGCAGCCACACGCTCTGTACTGCGTGGCTCCCAGGGCTGTAAAATCATTCAACACGTCCGCCTTGTCACCGGAAATAGAAGGAAGCACGATGCTGAACTACCATGGAAACTGGAATAAAAAGGAGAAAGGGCTCATGATATTGTTAACGTAATCATGCCTCACAGGTATGGGTTGTGCATCGTAAGGATATATTCCCAGTAAGACTAGTGGAACATTTCCCAAAGTATGTGCCTTAAACACTCATCCCTCCAGATTTTCTACCAAAAGTAAAAAGGGCACCAGCCTCAAGGAGGACGGAGATGCCTTTCAATATTCCCTCTTCATCAGGGATTCACATGCTTGTTTGCAAGTCAAACACGCCAAGAAGTCATGTACTAAAGAGACATGTCACTATTTTAAAATCTCCATTTCAATAAACATTTTTGATCACTGAACGCTTGTTTTCTGAATACTTGTGAGCAGTTCAGTGTTCTAAGAAATACGTCTGGGGACCGCTGTGACAGCCTTTGGGTCAAGGTGGCGATGGTGCACAAAGGCTGATGAGCCCCGAGTGCTATGAGGTGTCGGTGCCTTTGGGGTTTAACCAGAACCCCGATCCAGATTTGAAAATGCTCAGACAAAAACGGCAGAGAAGAAACGTGAAAGTCATTTGTTGCTGGGTCACCTCAGAAGGTTGTGGCAGACTGTGGGACATGCGTTTCCCATAGACTTTATTTGGAATTTGGAATTTTGGAAAGGAGCTAGTTGCCCCCTAAAATGGGCAAAAAGGGGTTAAAGGGGTAAAGAAATATGAGCCTGTCGATGGCACAGTTGTACGTATACTCTTTCATTCCTTTTTTTGGACCGGAATAGATTTTTAAGAACCTGGAGAGGAAGTGGAGACAGGGAGACCAAGCCCTTCACTGTGACTGGCTCACCTGCCTGCCCCGTGGGAGGCCACGCCCCAGTGCCCGCTGGGCCAATGAGCAAGGTAGTGGGCTCTCTCCACCACCTCCAGGCGTCTTCGGTTCAGAGCTCTTGAGGATGACAAGCCTGCCCTGGAACAATGACTGTCTAGTCTACCCACCATGTGCTAACCGAAGGGTAAATGACAGCCACCCAGGGTGTCCACAGGAATTCTGACAGCAGCCCTCAGCACTTCCTCTCCGAGGGCTGTCCCAGCTCCGGGACAGAGAGCCCAGCGGACGGTCCCTGCACTTCCCCTCTTTGTCTCAGTTTTACTGTTCAGGGCTGTCCTTTTCTTAGACCTCATCATGAACCAGCTCCAGCAGGCCTTGAAGTGGCCTCCATCATTGAGTTCTATGGATACTTGGTAGAATGGCCATTTAATGTATTATCTAGAATGGGATTCTTTTGAGACTGACTGAAAGGGAATTCTATTACCAAAGAGGCTAGGACAGCAGGCGTGCACTAGACATCCAGCGGGTCTGGTCATCTTCGTTGGGAAGCCCTTCACAGCACAATATTGGATGCAGGCTGACCGCCATCCTTGTGAACCTAGGAACAACATCGGGGCTGCAGCAAACGGCTCTTCCTTTGCGAGCTTTTCAGTGTGGTTCCTCCTGCACGTCTTCTTCGCCTGGATCAGCACTCTGAGGGCCTCCAACAGGGGAAGGGAATTTAAAAATTCCTTCTCATGGGGTGGGGTCTAGAGCACAAAGGTGGTAAACACAACCATTTCTAGCAGATGAACGACACACCTGCCCTTAGCCCAGCGTTTCCCAGAGAAGGAAACAAACCAGCTTCCAGGACAGGGGTAAACACAGCTGGGAGCTAGGCAGCAGACTGGTATGAGAAGATGACAGATAGCCTTGGAGTTGGGCAGACTCATTCCATAGTTGTGTTTCCTTTCAGGGAATAATCTCAATGTCCATTAATTTACAACTATAAACCCTCCTGTTTGATTCAAAGGTCCTCTCTTTTCTGGGTTCTAGCTCCTCCAGTCGGCTGGGGTAGAGCAGAGGAGGAGGGGAAGGGCCAACATCGTGTCCTCTCCCCAGGGGTTACCCACCTCGCAAGTAACACTAGCTCTTCCAACCTCCTTAGCTCTTACCTCTGGTGATGTAACCCTCTGCCTCCTGCTATTGGGGCACCCTCACCTGGCTGACAGCCCTCTGGAGTGGTGAATGAGCAAAATGCCCCAAATCCACCCATCCTTTCCCATGCTGGCATTTCCCACTGGAAACTCACAGACTTGCTACCCCTGACTGTGAGCCACCTGTTGAAGCTTTGGTGTGTGAGAGAGGAGATGCTCCGGGCTGAAGGACTGGAGTGCAAGGGCGCCTGGCAGGATCACATTTGGTCTGTTGAAGAGATTCAATGGGTGAAGGAGTTAGAAAGTCATAAGTATATAGAATAAGTCATGGGATGTAATGCAGAGCACGGTGACTATAGTTGACAATACTGTATTGTACATTCAGAAGTTGCTAAGATCTTAAAAGTTCTCATCACAAGAAACAGATCTGTAACCATATGGTGATAGATGTTAATGAGATCTGTGCTGGTCATTTTGCAGTGTATGCACATATCCAGTTATTGTGTGCATCTGAAACTAATATCATGAGGGAGCACCCGAAAAAGTGGAATTTGTTTACAAAAAATTGTGTATTATTCTTACATGTTTAAAGTTCATTCACCTTCAAAGTTCTCTCCATGTGATGCAACACACCTATTGAGATGTTTTTTCCACTGCTCAAAACTTTTTGACCTTGTCGATTTTGACGCCTTTTAGTGCTTCTGCCATTTTTTGTTTCACCTCTTCTACATCAGCAAAACCAACAAAACGCCCTTTGAGGGCATTTTTCATCCAGGCAAACAAACAAAGAAAAAGTCACTTGGGATGAGACTGGGTGAACAGGGAGGGTGAGGCACAGGGTCACGCCGTTTTGTGGTCAAAAACTCTGAACACTCAGCCCAGTGTGGGCAGGTGTGCTTGTAAATCCCCCATCATGAAATGGGCAAAGGCTTTGAAAGAGTCTTCAAAAGAAATTCACTGAAGCTGAGTGCAGCCTCTCACAACAACGCCAGCTGGTACACTGACACAGATGGGCTCCTAGAATGCTCACCTAGCAGGGGAAGCCTGTACTACAAGGGGAGTGGGGAAGATATTTCTGTTTTTTTCAGGGGTCCCCCCTCATATATGTCAATTATGTCT
Source organism: Macrotus californicus (assembly GCA_007922815.1). Taxonomy (NCBI): domain Eukaryota; kingdom Metazoa; phylum Chordata; class Mammalia; order Chiroptera; family Phyllostomidae; genus Macrotus; species Macrotus californicus. The sequence continues at coordinate 37,511 of VMDR010005208.1, read as the reverse complement.
CAATTTTTTTAAAAAAAGAAAAAGATTACACCCAGGGTTTGGTCTGAGCATCTGGATAGACTCCAGGGGTTGACTGCTGAGATGGGAAAGAAGATTGGGGTGAAAAATTACGACTTTTTGTGTTGGTCATGTAAGATTTGAAATGCCTAACAGACAACCAAGTGGAGAGGCGGAGTCGGCACCCCCCTAGTGCAGGCAGGATCTCCAACTGTGAAGCTCGGTGGAAAGATCTTAAACCAGCACGTAGATGGCATGTAAAGCCACAGAGTGAGATAATAGCACTTGGGAGGGAACAAGGAAAATGAGCCGTGAGGAGAGAAGAGGGCTGAGGACAGGATCCTGTCCATCAGCTTTAGAGGTGGGGTTCACAGAGGAACAAGAGGAGGAGGCAGCAGCAAAGAGGCGGAGAAGCAGCAGCCAAGGAGGTCAGAGGAAAGCCAGGAATGTTGTCCTTACAGAAGCCAAGAGAAGTCTGAAGCCAAGTCGGGGTGGGGGAGGGCAAAGGGCAGGACAAGAGCAGGCTGTGATGAGAAGGTCCCTGTGGGTACACTGGGCAATGTGGGCAGAGGGCAGGAGCCCAGGAGGGGTCACCTAGTCCTCCAAGCAGAGCCTCACCTGTGCCTCTGTGCTCCTGCTGCAGAGCATGGGTTGCACCTGTCAGTGCCTGCCATGACCAGCCGGTCCGTGAACTACGGCCTCCTGTCTAGCTGAGGGCTAGGTCTGCCAACAGCAAGTGCAAGGGTCCAGGGCCTCTGCGTCCCTGGGGGAGCTCAGGCTTCTCAGGTCCATGACAACGTGGGCTCAGGGAGGCGCACAGCCGTCCCCTCCTGTCCGGCCTGATGTTCTCTGAGGACAGAAAGAGCAACATGACTCTTCAGTGTGGTATGTGTGTGTGTGTATCAAGTGTGTAAAAATACTGAGCGCTCTGCTAGTCTTGATTTATCACTGCCCCTTGTCTTCAGACTCAGGAAGGGCTAAGGCTCTCTCTTCCATAAAGAGACAGGACCGTTTTGAGGAGTGTGGAGTTCCAATCCCATGAATCAAGACTGAAGTGTTTGCACTGGAGGGAATGAGGAGAATCCTTGAAGATGAAATAAACGGAGCAAGCGGCTGGAACTGGAGAAGCAGCCGTGGGAACAGTGGCTCAGCCTTGCGGTCCACGGTGCTCTCTGCTCTGGAAGGCCTTCCTGGGCCGTCTGCTCTAACACTCAGCCTCCCCAGCCTCTGCCTTGGAGTGTTCTTACTTCCCTTCCCTGCTTTCTTGTCTCTGCTTTGCACTAGTCATGATCTCACGTATTCCATATGATATTTATTTCTCTTGATTGTCCTCCTCTGCCACTAGAACGTAATTTCGTGTAGGCAGGGATTTTTGTCTGTCATATCCTCACCCTTAGACCAGTGTCTGGCACATAGGTGCTCAGTACACGATGCTTTTTAAATGAGTGTTTCAGCAAATGATCCTAGTAATTTTATTCAAGCTATAACGCCTGTAATATTTTTTGGGCTTGGATATTTCTTGTGTCCAAATATATTCCAGAATAAACCTCTTATTTTGTCTTGTCTTATACATATTCTACTCTGCTCTATTCTGTTCTAGCATGTATTGCATTCCTGTTGTTGTATATGTGTCTGTCTCTCTCACTACACTCTGAGCCTTGTAAGAGCAGGGACTGAACCCCACTCTCCCTGCATCTTCATTGCCAGGCCCACAGTCTAGCACAGGAAGTATTTGGTGGGAAAAATGAATAGATGTCTGTTTTGACTTAGCCCGTGACCCAGAGATGCTTTCCTCTCCCACATCTCACATGTAATCAGGCAACATGTCCCTTAGATGCCTGAGCTATCCATCTCCCCCTTTCCAGTTCCTCTGCCACTGGCCTGATGCTGGCCCTTATCCTCTCTCCTATAAACTATCACAGCAGAATCCAAACTAAATCCTGAGCCTCCCAGCTCACCCACAGCTGCCCCAGGCATGTTCTAAAGCAAAGCCCCAAGCAGGTCACTCCCCAGTGCATCCTGTTGACTAGACTCTGTGCACTAGAGGATAAAGCTTAGTTTTTTTAGCCATCCATCCAATTCAGTGGTCAGGTTTGTCCTCCATTGCTCCCCAGTCTGGTCTCCAGCAAGTTGTTCTGATTGCCTCTGTGTTTCCAAGCCCCTCCTACTACCCAAGCTCTCCTCCTCTGCCTAGGTTGCCCTTCCCCCATCTCCTCAATTCCTCAGTCATTCAGTTCTTCATTCAGCAACATGTCCATGGTGCCATCTCTGTGCTCACACTGGAGATGCAGAAACAAAATGAGACACGTTCCTGGGCTGGAGATGTCCCTGGTCTTCTCCTCTGAGGTCCGTGTGGTCAGGACTCTTGCTCTACCTCCCAGGGTGGTAAGGCTTAGTAACTACCCTTGATACAGAACTGTTTTGGTGTCAGTGAAGTGGAATTGCCACTTTGTAAACTGAACTAATTGAATGTTCCCCTCATATTTTAATAAATCTTTGAGTTACAGTGTCCTGCCTGGTTAGTACCTTTCTTTTCTGGGATTTAGTAATACTTTCTCTGCATCCATGTCCCTCATGGACATTGCCATGTTTGGTAAGCAAGTATAACTGAAGCATGACTAATGTCCTCCATGGGTAAGCTGTTCTGAGGCATAGGACATTGTCCTTTAAAAGTGACACATTTAACCACTCCAGGATATCTGCCAGACCAGCCAAACACAGAGGTAGATGATCCCACAAAAATGCCACTAGTTTTCTATTCTCATGGGAAAAATGTGTTTGTTGATCAACTATAACATATCAGAAAGAATGCATTCAATTCCTTCATTATATTTTTATTGATCAGCTGCACATTAAGCTTTCCAAGCTGCTTAATGGCCCACGTTCTCTTCATTTTCATTTGGAGATTTCAAAAATGAGAAAATGCTATGAGCATTCAACTGGAAAAAATGTTTGACTTAAAAATCTAACTATTTATAATACCCACCGTGCAAAATGATAAAACATGTGAAGATCACATTTGAGTCTATAAATCTGTATATTAACATTTATGATCAGATTTCTCTTCAGTTCATATTTTTCTTAAAAAATTTTTTTTCAGATTTTATTTATTTACTTATTGTTTAGAGAGAGAGGAAGGGAGGGAGAAAAAGAGGGAGAGAAACATCGATCAGTTGCCTCTCACACGCCCCCAACTGGGGACCTGGCCCACAACCCAGACATGTGCCCCGAGTGGGAATCAAACCAGTGACCTTTTAGTTCGCAGGCTGGCACTCAATCCACTGAGCCACACCAGCCAGGGTGGTCCATATTTTTTCAAACAGCCCATTTTTGCTTGAAAATATAGTTCTTTGGAGGAAGAAAGAGCCTTGATTTGATTTTTTAAATTGCCTTCTTACTGTGTGTCTCTGTTTCCCTAGATATTTCCTATTTCATTTATAATGTATATTGGATCATGATTTTCTTAACTCTGGAGCTCCATAAGTCCTTTATTTAGTATTTCTTTTACATGCCATTTTAAAAAGTCTTTTCTTTTGAAATGTTATCAATCTGTCCAGAGAGTCAAGTTAGTTATTTGACTATTGTCAAGCTCGTTAGATAGTTACAATTGAAAAGATGAACATCAAAGCAAGAAATCCTGTGACCACAGAGAGCATTTTTCTAAGTGGCTGGCAATTTTGAGACAAAACTCTGTTTTTATTAAAGTGCTTGTATTTCTGGCTCACTGTCACCGTATTCTAGAGGAGAGACCGAGAGGCTTGTCCGAAGGATGGGCCTGAACACCAATCAGAGCTTCTTTGGTAGAGGGTGACTGTTCAACTCTCCTGTTTGCCGCTGGCCCCTGACTTTTTATAGCCAGAAAAACCCGCCTAAGGGTTCTGCCATTTCCTCATGAGTTTGTTCTTATAGAGAATTTACATTGGTTGAGGTGAGTGTCAGGTCATCATTCACGAAATCAACGAGAGTGTGTTGAGTGCCTGATATGCCAGACACTTTTCTAAGTGCTTTACGTATATTATTCCTTTACCTCTCACTACAAACCTATGAAGTAGGCATCGCTTTTTCCTCCTTTTCAGAGATGGGGAAATGGAGGCACATGGAAGTTAAGTAACTTGACAAAAATGCACAGCTAAATTGGGGTTCCTATCCCAGCAGCCTGCCTCCAGAGTGCATACTCTTGTTCTACTTATAGCAAGGTGCCGTGGGACTACTGAGAATGTAGCATCTAACCATATGTCCTCGTTGGGGGTGGGGACATCAGGGTATGCTGCACAGAGCAAGAGATGTTTGACCCTTGATGTAGCTTCTGTTTGATCCCTGTGAGCAACTGGTTAGCATATGCTGAGTCATCTGGAAAGCCAATGCACTAGAAAAAACCTGTGCAAATATCTGCAAAGTTGCATTACCTAAGAGCTTGTAACCTCAGTACAAGTATAATACAAATCGTGCATGATTCTATTCATTTATATGCTAATGAGTGCTCCAATTTTCTTTACACTCTGTCACAATTGTACATATATTGTCAATTAAAACCTATTTAAGGTGGCCAACATTCAGAAGCTTCTCAAGTGCCTTGGAGAAGGGCTCTAATTGTACAATATACGCTGTTGTTCTAATTTTGTTTGTCATGACGACATGATTCTGAACAAATTCTGATTTGTGAGTGTTTTTGACCATTTAGGGAGCCTTTCCTCTCTAAGTCAAAAAATAACTCCCCAAATTAAATGACAGTTTGAAATACCACCTTGGTCTGCAGATTCAGACTAAATGATCTCAGATTTCTTCAAGCTTTGAAAAATACACTGTGAAAAATCTCTCCCCAAGTGAACTTCCTTTACCAAGTGTTTCGTTTGCACATTCTTGGATCGCCCCCTAGTGGTTTGTTTAAGTTATGACTATTTCTAGGGCACTGCTAGGTAACTCCTGGTTGCCCTGGATGTTTGTTTTTAGTTTTGTCCCTTCCATACCTTCTTTCGTTTGTACAGAGAGAGCTTCAACACAACATCTTCAAATGAAAACTAAACAATGTGCAAATTGGCCAGGACATTCGGTGGTGATCAAGACATGCTCTAGGTGGACATGAAATCCTTGAAGTTTGTGTGACTGCTTTTCCCCTTTGAGCAATGGTACCATGTTTTGGCTTGTCCACCTCTCACTCTCTTCCCTGTGTCAATGTCCCACTGGAATGGTGCCTAGTAATCTAGGGACACAACAACAACGATAACTTACAGGCAATGCTGAGCTTTGCAACTGCCATGAGGCCCGTTGAATGCGGCTGTGAGGGAGCCCCTTCCTCTCAGCCACATAAACAGGTCATCACTCTAAGGCCCTGGTCAGCCCCAGACTTCTTGGCTCCTCCTAGGCAGCTGGGGCTGTGACTCCCTGGTCCAGTCGCTTGAGCCTAAGAAATAGCACAAGAAATGTTGACGTTTGGCAGGAAGCCAGGGGGAGGCCCAGCCCGAGTCAGGGACCTGGCGATCAGCAGCGCGCTGGGTCCCAGCTCCCTGCACCAGTTAGACTGGAACCGGGAAACTCTGCACAGCTAACGTTATTACTCCAAATAATCTCCAATACGCACAAGGCCAATACTTGGCTCGATTCAAAAAGTAAAAGTATCAATAACATTTTTTAAGTAAAATGGTTTTATTAAACAATTTTAAAGAACATTTACTTTTATCTAATTCTTTAGTAATTTAAATATATTTTATTGATTATGCTATTACAGTTGTCCCATTTCCCCCCCTTTATTCCCCTCCACCCTGCACACCCTCTCCCATTCACACTCCCCCTCTTTAGTTCATGTCCACGGGTCATATATATAAGTTCTTCGGCTTCTACATTTCCTATACTATTCTTAACCTCCCCCTGTCTATCTTCTACCTACCATTTATGCTTCTTATTCCCTGTACCTTTTCCCCCTCTCTCCTCACCCACTCCCCTGATGATAACCCTCCATGTGATCTCCATTTCTGTGATTCTGTTTCTGTTCTAGTTGTTTGCTTAGTTTGTTTTAGGTTCGGTTGTTAATAACTGTGAGTTTGTTGTCATTTTACTGTTCCTATTTTTGATCTTCTTTTTCTTAGATAAGTCCCTTTAACATTTCGTATAATGAGGGCTTGGTGATGATGAACTCCTTGAACTTGACCTTATCTGGGAAGCACTTTATCTGCCCTTCCATTCTAAATGATAGCTTTGCTGGATAGAGTAATCTCGGATATAGGTTCTTGCCTTCCATGAGTTTGAATACTTCTTTCTAGCCCCTTCTTGCCTGCAAGGTTTCTTTTGAGAAATCAGCTGACAGTCTGATGGGAACTCCTTTGTAGGCAACTGTCTCCTTTTCTCTTGCTGCTTTTAAGATTATGTCTTTATCTTTCATCTTGGGTAATGTAATTATGATGTGCCTTGGTGTGTTCCTCCTTGGGTCCAACTTCTTTGGGACTCTCTGAGCTTCCTGGACTCCCTGGAAGTCTATTTCCGTTGCCGGTTTAGGGAAGTTCTCCTTCATTATTTGTTCAAATAAGTTTTCAATTTCTTTCTCTTCCTCTTCTCTCTCTAGTACCCCTATGATTTGGATGTTGGAACTTTTCAAGATGTCCTGGAGGTTCCTAAGCCTCTCCTCATTTTTTTGAATTCTTATTTCTTCATTGTGTTCTGATTGAATGTTTCTTTCTTCCATCTGGTCTACACCATTGATCTGAGTCCCAATTTCCTTCCCATCACTGTTGGTTTCCTGTACATTTTCCTTTATTTCACTTAGCATAACCTTCATTTGTTCATCTAATTTGTGACCAAATTCAACCAAGTCTGTGAGCATCCTGATTACCAGTGTTTTGAACTGTGCATCTGATAGGTTGGCTATCTCTTCGTCACTTAGTTATATCTTTTTCTGGAGCTTTGATCTGTTCTTTCATTTGGACCATTTTTTTTTTTGTTGTTGTTGTTGTTGTTGTCTTGGTGCGCCTGTAATGAAGTAAGGGGCGGAGCCCTAGGTGTTCACCAGGGTGGGGCAACCCAGTCGCTGCGTTGTGACGCTGTTTGTGGGGGAGGGGTCAGAGAGGGAACAATGCTACTTGCTCCGCTCTCTAGCGGTTTTCAGTCACTTCCCCAACTACCCACAGTCAAATTGGGCTCTTCTGGTGCTGATTCCTGGTGGGTGGGTTTGTGTATGTTCTAGGACCCTGTGGGTCTTTCCAATGAGGTCTCCTGTAAGGCTGGGAGTTTCCCCTGCTGCCGCCTCAACCCCCACAAGTGTTTTCAATCAGAGGTTTGAGGTTTTATTTCCTGCCCTGGAACTGTGGGTTGTGTGGTCTGTCTTGCTCCCCATTTGTTCCTCCCGGTTCACCTGCATGTGGGTGTGGGGCCACCCGGTCCGCTGGGCTGCCAGTCGCACTCGGTCCACCCTGGTCCACCAGCCTCCACCTCACCGCAAGTCCTCTCTGCCCCGCTGCCCGTCTCCACTCCTCCTACCGGTCTGGGTGAGTGTTTTTCTTTAACTCCTTGGTTGTTGGAGTTCCATACAGTTCGATTTTCTGTCAGTTTTGGTTGTGTTTTGTTTTTAAATTTGTTGTCCTTCTTTTGGTTGTGCGAGGAGGCACAGTGTGTCTACCTATGCCTCCATCTTGGCTGGATGTGCTTTTATCTAAATTATAAAAGGATTTATATCACAGATGAAATAAAGATGAGTGGAGAAGAGAGGATCCTTATTTATATGCAAAAAAGTCTAAAAAATGGGACTAGTAATTTCTTCCCAGCACAGTTGCTGTGAGAATCAGAAATAATAGATAGAGTGACTAGTGACCTATCCAGCATATTCCAGGGGTCCCACCATTCAGACCATATTATTGAGCACCTGTGATGTGCGAGGCACTCATTTAGGTAAAACTGGGAAGGCCTGTGCCCGTGTAAAGCTTACACGGCAACTTCTCATCCTGCACCCCAAACAGATAACTTAGGGGAGAGATGACCACCATCTTTTAGGGGTTTGGGGGGTCATGTTGGAGAGGGACTGCCATGTTCTATGAGGTTGTAGAAAGCAGAAGCAGGACCAGTGGATGGACTTTCAAGGGTGCATGTTCTCACTCAATGAAAGAAAGGGCCTGGTTTTAATCAGCACTGACTAGAACTGGGATCTGGCTGCCTCTGGAAGCAGAGAGTGGGTGGGGGTTGGGGGATGTTCTGTTGTGGAAGTATTTTGTAGGAAATTTAGGACCTGGTGTGACGTAGTGTGGGCAAGGTGGGAATATATGAAATCCGTGTTTCCTTCTACCTCTTAGTTCCAAGATGTTGGGGTTGGCGTGGAAAGCCAAGGTCATTGGCCAGACCAGGCTGAGACCAAAAAGGTGAGTCATGGAGTGTAGGTGCAGGGTCTATGCTGGCCACAGGTTCCTGCCATTTTCTGCCTCCAGGAGCCAAGTGCGTTGGGCTGGATCTGACCAAGCTGATGGTGGGGGGAGACAGGGACAAATGACTGTTCTAAAAGAGTCCAGAGGGCATGTCTAGCAACCAGACACAGACATGGAGGAAAAGGGTTATAATAATGATTATACCTACAATTAATTCAGTGCCTGTTTCTCTTACTATAACATTTCTCATCTACAAAAACATCCTGAAAAAAGAGTATAGTTCATCCCATTTTACAGAACTAAAGCTCCCAGTAGTTAACTACATAACTAATGAGTCATGAAGCCAGAACTTGAACTTGCTGCCCTGTTCTTGCTCTCCTCCAGAATGCTCCCCCTCCCCAGTAAGGTGAACGAGCACTGGGCTGAGGCAGGAGACCTGGGCTCCACTCCTGCCCTGGACCTCATTTTCTGCACTTCAGTGAGAGGAGTGGGGTTAACAATCTCTGATTTAATTCTGTAACCACCTTGTGAGTACTTATTAGGCTCTAGGACACGGCTAGAAGCAAAGGGACCAGGATAGAGAAGGCAGTGGCGTGCCCTCATGGGAGAGTAAAGGAGGTCAGTTCATAAATAGATCATTGCAAAAGAGTGTGCTTAGAGATGCTTACGTCTGTTCATGCTTCCACCCTCTGTGATTCATTTTACTGGAGCGCAGCTCGCTCAGGAAGGTTTCATGGAGAATTCAGAGCAGGAGTTCTCTGGGCAAGAGGGTTGAGGCTAACAATGGGCCATGCTTAGCAGAAGGGTGGGGCATTGAGAACAGTGGGGCAGGGCCTTTGAATTCTGAAACTGGGAAGAAACCCGCTCTTTTCTCTGGTGTTCCTAAGCCCACAATACCCAGTGAACAATGGCAAAGGACTGTGTGTGACTCCCTGACCCTAGTTGAGAAGTGCCTAAATTATTCACTTCATTGTGATTTCCATCTCACCTTTTTCTACACGTGTATCCATCCTCTCATTTCCTGCACTGATCTGAGTCAGTGCTCAGCATGAGCAGCGAGTGGAGACAGAGATGCTTACCAGTCATGCCAGGGTGCTGCTTTGACTGGATGTGGCTCCTTGACCTTGTCTATGTTACAAAGCACTGCTGACCCAATGCACCCATCTCACTGAGCCTTTGTGAAGCGGGAGAGGAGGGGCCATCCCTCCCCTCTGTGGTCACAAGCAAATGGGACCGAGGCTGCAGTTAAATATCTCTGTGAACAGAACAGCTTTGCAAGCAGACTGGCAGGACCCACACGTTTCTAAAACAGGAGAAAGTGCAAACGTCTCTTCAGCCTCCACGGATGGTGGCCCAGATTCCTCAAGGGAGTCACAGCTCCACGGCGTCATCGAACCTGAAATCTAAATATTTGCTTTAGAAGGTTGTGGGAAGGCTGTCCAATCGTAAATGATGCCCTGGCTCTGCACTCTCACGTATAGGTCACTCTGTGTGTTTATTGAAACAGAGGAGGGTGCTATGTCTCTGTCTGTCTTTATTCCCTAACGTGTTCCTGTCTGTTCATCATTTTCCTTCACTTGGTATCTGGATTTTATAGAATACTTTACAGTTTGACACCTCCTTTGCTGCCCTCTCATAATGACCCTGGTCATCACCTTCATAATCGTATTTTCTTACAACCATATACTGCTCTTCACAGTTCATAAAACACATATTCATGATCTCATGAATCCCTCAAAAGCCCCGTGAGGCCAATAAAGCACTTGCTGTTATACACATTTTACCAGTGAAAAAACTGGGGGCTAAAGAAGTTAAATTATTTGCTCCAGGCTGCTAAGCTCCGTGGTGGGACATGCAGTTGAACCCAGCCCTCCCACCGCCTCACTCTCAGCTATAGCCTGTACCCTCTGCCAACATTCCACATTGGGGTCATGACAAACCTTTATCAGGGCATGAGTTCTTCTTCCATAAAACTTTTAAAAGTTTAAACAAATCATGTGACTTATAAGGCAAAATGTATTAAGAGAAAATCACCTATTTAGATCCTAAATGAACATTTTATGGTGCAAAATACATCCCCAATCCACAATCTCCAACATGGATTGGCATCATTAGCTGCTGTTTGGCACTATGCAGTAAGTAGGTGCTCAGTAAGTCTTTGGTTGGATGGATTTCTGGGTGGACGGATGGATGGATATAGGGCTGGCCCCATTCTGGGTCCTAAAAATACAACATTGAAGAAAAGAGGCAGGTGCCCTGTTCCACATCACTCACGGCCAAGTGAGGAGACACACCAAGCACACACAGTCTGATGAGTGTAATAATGTTAAGTGTTAGCTTTTTTCTAGTGGAGGGGTCAGGGCGGGAACCTAAAGGCTGAGCAGGACATGTCCAGAGGAAGGAGGTGGCAGGGCCAGCAGGGGGTGTTCCAAGCAGAGCAAACAGCATAATAGCCACCATGAAGCTTCAGAGGTGAGGAAAATGTCACATATTTAAGGAACTTGGAGAATTTTAATGCTGTAAGTACAGAGTAGCAGGTGGGTGGGCAGTGAGGTCAGGTGGAGCCAGGGCCAGGGCCAGGCGGGGCCAGGTCAGCAGGGCCTTGTGGACCAGGTAAGAGCCAGGGCAATACACGGAAGGGCCTTAGGCAGACGTGTGAGTTGATCCTGCGTGTGTTTGGGGAGTATCACTGAAGATCAAATCACAGGTTATCTTTTATAAAAGCAGGAGCTTCGGAATGAGGGCCTGAGAAATGGGAGGGGGGAAGGTCGTGCCTGGGGCAGAAGGGGCTGCATGAGCAAAGGCACAGAAGGAGCCATGTCCAGAAGGTTCCAGGGCAAGAGAGCATGGTGCTCAAGTGTAAGTACAGGAAGGACAACAGAAGTGCCAAGTTAGGCTCGTCTAGGCTTCCTTGTGTAGGAAGCTGGGAATCACTGCAGCTGTTGGACCAGGGAAGTAGCAGTCACACCTGTGGTGGACACCAAAGCCCCAAAACGTAAGTTGTCCCCTGCACACTGCGCTTCAGCATTTCCACGTAATTGACCTCGTATAAGGCACACCATGACTCTATGTTGTTAGTATCTTTTGTCATTATTAATAATAGCTGCTATGTACTAAGTGCCTAATACTTGCCTGGCACAGAGCCAGGGAGGGCCCCTACATACGTTAGCTCCTGTAAATCATGTTTTGTGGTATTTTTGTCCCAATTTTAGATGCGAGCATTGAAACCGAGAGATGTGAGTGACTCATGCAGGGAAACGCAGCTTAGTAATCACAGAGCTGGGAATCAGAGTGGGCAGGGCCATTCTCTTCCCAGGCCGGTCAGCTGGCTCGCGGCCTGCAGGCCAAGCCTTTTCAAACTAGACAGGCTGGAACTCTGTGACGTGACCACACACACACAAAGCGCACTGGTCCCAAAGTACCGCAGGGAATTTGCAAAACCGAAAAGAGTAAAAGTCTAAATACCCCTCAGAGGTAAAATATCAACTTTCTTAACTCGGATTTGTTAACTTTTCTCTTTATTATTTGCTGAAATTTTCACTACATTTGAAGACCGCTTAGGTTAGAATTTCTCACGTCACGCGACTCCCAGAGGATGCACAAGGCCTTCCCCGATGTCACAAGCAGTCCCAGAGTAAATAAGTAACAACCAAGTAATTTCCAAAGCACGATTATGAAAAGACTTTCACAGAACTCACATGGTGTCTGTGTGCGTTTAGACGTGGCCAACACCAGCTACCAACAGCGAGGTGCGGGGCTCTGCACGGAGAACGGTGCTGAGCCGTGGGCTTCCTACGTCAGAGAACCCCTGGGCCTCACTGTTCAGGAAAGATGTTTGTAAGATGGGCTTTGAGCCCAGAAAGCAGAAAGGAGGGAGGGAAGAAGGGATGGAGAGAAGGGGAGAGGGAGGGAGAGTGAACCATTTTGAAAAGTTTGGCTTTGACACGGCTGCCGCCCTCCATGGCCATTTGTACCTTTGCCAAGTTGAAAGAAATGAGCTGCTAAGATAGGGCTTTGTTCTCAAATTGGTATGGCAGATGCAGAATTTACTGTTCTCAGCTCCAGCACAGGATGCCCTCGCCACTCAGACACCCTGGGCACTGGCACTAACCCAGCACCTGAACAGCAGGCCCTGGCAGCAGCAGGGAGAGCGCGGCGCAGGGGTTTACGTCCTGAGTTCTTTCTCTCTGACTGAGAGCAGGGCAGCCGGGCTGTGGTAGAGAGAACGCAGGGACTGGGCATCGATTCGGTGTAACCTCGAGATTGAAGGAGACAAGAGAAGTAACAACTAAACGCCATGCATAGTACTGGATTGGTTCCTCAGCATGGAAGGAGCAGTGGGGTAGTCAGAGTGGACGTTATCACAGCCATCGGTGACTCAGGGGGGTCCAACCTGCGCCTTTGGGCCTCCTGTAGCCCAGGGTAGCTATGAATGCGGCCCAACACAAAATCGTAAATTTATTGAAAATCTTTTTTTTCTTTGCTCATCAGTTTTCATAAGTGCTTGTGCATTTAATGTGTGGCCCAAGAAAACTCTTCTTCTTCCAGTGTGGCCCAGAGGTGCCAACAGGTTGGACACCCCTGGCTGTAATTTGTAATATTGCAGCCCTGTGAGTTTCCTTGTTAGATCTAGAATACTGTTTCCTTGTTTCCTGGAAAAGTGCTTTGAACTATTTAGGGGGGGACTGGACCTGTTTGTTCCTACAGCGATAATAACACTAATGGTTATAATGATGGTTCTTGGGAGAACGTGGACACCCTCTTGCTGGAGGCTGAGGACATGGTGAATACTTCTTTGTGTCCGGGGGGTCTCCACAACTGCCAGAGAGCAGACTTGGCAAGTCCTAATTCCTGTCATAACACAACTTGCTGATGAGGGAGGGGGCGAGGATGTCCCAGAATTCAAAGGGTGGTGGCCAGAAACTCAGCATTCAGGGCAGTAAAAGTAGGCAGTCATTTGGCCCTAACATGACAGGTTTGTCAGCGGGAGGGACTTTTCTGGGAGAGACAGAACAGGCCTTCTTAGGTGGCATACTCTGTAAGGAGACAACAATCTCAAAGTTATTACCAGTTTTTTTATTTTTAGAGAAAGAGAGAGAAAAAGAAGAAGAAGGGGGGAAGAAAGAGAGAGACATCAATTTGTTGTTCCACTGATTTATGCATTCATTGGTTGATTTTCACATGTGCCCCGACAGGATCAAACCTGCAGCCTTGGTGTTGCTGGGATGACACTCTAACCAACTAAGCTACCCGGCCAAGGCTCTCATTTAAATGGAGAAATCCTTGTTGACTCGCCCTGCTTAAAGGAGTGTGACATAAGGCAACTAACCTTTAAGATCACCTATGGCCAATATAACCGTTCATTTATGTGTCAACCTGACAGGGCTGAAGGATGCCCAGACAGCTTGCAGACATTGTTTCTGGATGTGTCTGTAAGGGTGTTTCTAGAAGAGATTAGCATTTGAATTGGTGGACTGAGCAAAGATCTCCCTCACTGATGTGTGTGGGCATCAGCCAATCCATTGAAGGCCTTAGTAGAACAAAAAGGCAGCTGGGCCATTTACCTTCTCCTGCCCTGAGACATCCGTGCTCCTGGTTCTCAGACTTTGGATGCAGACTGGAACTATGCCACCGGCTTCTCTGGGCCTCCAGCTCACAGACAGCAGGTCATGGGACTTCTTAGACACCATATCAGAAGAGTCAATCCCTCATAATAAATCTCTTCCTCTCTGTGTGTCCCGTTGGCTCTGTGTCTCTGGAGAACCCTGCTGAACAGCCAGGCATTGTTCTAAGCACTTCACGTGCATATCGCTTCATCTTTACAACCTCATTTCCAGATGCAGGGACAGAGGCTCAGAGCACTAAAGTAACTCACCCAAGTTCACACAGCCAGGGGCGAGGGGGGAAAAAGAGTGTTTGAACCCAGCTACGTCAGACCTCTCGATTTCACGTGCAGAGAAAAGCAACAAGTGGTCAAATGTAGACCTGAGAACAACCTTCAAGTACATGGCAGGGACCCAGAAAGCCCCTGGGAGGAAAACAGCTGGGATTTCACTTTTGACTTTGCAGACTGTCTAGAAATGAAGGTAGCAAACGGGGTCCCCAGCAACTGTGTCTCATTGGCAGAAAACAAACCCCAAATGCCGGCTGAGGCTGCTTGGAGGACACCCAAGCAGACAGAGTAGATGAGAGCTCAGGTGAGTCCTTTTGCTGTGAAAGACAGTTAGTGCATCGTCACATGCATGAGGTCTCACTGTCCCACCTGCCTGTCCTCTGAGAGCTGGTGAGGTTCCCTCATCGCCAGGTCCCCAGCCAGAGGGTGAAGGATGTCAACCATGAGAAAGCTCTCTGTTGTTTTACTGTGTGGTCAGCACCTAACTCACTTACCTGTGTGTTCATCAGTACACTCAGCAAGTGTTTGTGGAGAGCCCATCATGTGCCAGACGATGAGACAGATGCTGGTGTGAAGCGAAGCACTACCTCACCCGGGGCCTCTGTGCATGTTTCGGGGTGTGGGGCAGTAATCACACCAGGTGAGAGTCAGGTCTGAGCTGTGCGGCTGTAATAACAACAGCTGCACTCTTCGAAGAGCACACCGTTGCCAAGCATTTGCTAATTAGTGATACATGCGGACACAGATCATTGCATAATGGTATAATTTTAGTAACATATCATTTAATATGTAAATTGCCTGACAGAGCTCTCAGTTCAATGCTGTTATGAACCTTGATTTATAAATGCAGAACTTAAAACCTGCTGAGTAAGCCTAGGTTATTTGCCCAACGTCAACAACTACTAACCAACAAAACGAAGACTTACAAGCAGGTCCATTTCCTCCAAAGCCAGGCCTAACACTATACGTGTAGGGTCAAGAGAAAGCAAAGGGCAAAAGAGTACAGCCAGTATGCTCTTTTGTGTAAGAAATAAGAAAAAAAAGCATGCATGTATCATGTTTTTCTTTTTAAAAAAGTAGTAAATCACAGGAAAGTCACCAGAAATCTGTATAAGGTCCCCCTTGCATCTGTAGCTGAGCACCAAGCCATGTCCCTGGAGGGAGAAGTGGCAGAGGCAGGGAGGCACAGGAGAGCTTGGAGCATCTTTTTGTGCCAGAAAGTGAGGTCATGCTCAGAATAACAATGACGGGCAGACCAAACAGACAGGAGCTGTGCGACTGTGCACTCTTCATTTACTGTCCTCAAGCTGCCAGATCTGGGACGCTTTGGGGATCATAAGAACTGAGGACAGTAAAACTTTTAATTTATTGAATAAATAAGAATCCATGAGTTCATGCTGTTAATAAATAGATAATAAGCAAATCAATTAAGTAATAAACGGGGAGAAAGGAGAGCTCTTTCTGGTAATATAAGCTGAACGCCAATGATCGATAGGGAAGGAGGGGTGGGGCTGGGGAAAAAGTCACCACTTTACAAGCATCGTGGCAAAGTGCAGCTCAAACAAGAGTCATCCAAGGATCCTAACCCTAGGGAGAAAAGCTGTATGAGACACACAGTAATCACCTGGTTACAAAGTACCTCCCATGGATTGCCAACGAGTTGTGAGGGGAAAACAATGATCTTACAGTGAAGAAACTGGACAACCTTGTAGTCCAACAGTGTTAACCTCACAGCGAGGGATAGACGGGTACTGACCTCATAGCGAGGGGCAGATGGGTACCGACCTCACCAGTGAGGGACTGACGGGTGCTGTGCACCTCCAGATGGGAGACCCAGGAGAACCAGTGACCTGAGAGGTTAGTCAGGGGGACCTGTCATGTAAATCTAATCTTGAGAAAACATTAGACAAAGTCTGAAAAAATTTCTATAAAATCACTGGACTCTATTCTTTAAAAATGTCAAGACAGACAAAGAGGGGCTGGGGAACTGTCTAATTTATTTTAAAAAAAACTACAGAGACATCATAATTAAATGCAACACTGAATCCTGGACTGGAGGGCGAGAAATGCTGTGAAGAAGAATATCACAGGGACAACCAACATTGTTGGAGTCCGTGATCAGATCATGTGAGTGGGCTGTAACTGCAGAAAGTACTCCAGAAATGCTACGTTTTCCGACTGTGATACCTGCACCGTGGCTGTGTAAGAGCACACCGTTTGTTCTCGGGAAGTACACCCTTCACTGCTGAGGGGCTGTGCAGCTGCTACAAGTCCTTCAGAAAAACTGTGTGTTGGGGGTGGGGGGCAGTGGTCTGTAAAGAGAGAGACAGAGAAGCTAGAGAAAGACAGAGAATACTAGAATGTAGAGAAAATTTTTAATTGATGAATCTAACAAAGGATATTGTGGGAGTTGTCTGCTACTTTGGAAACTTTTCCATAAATTAAAAAAATTCAAAATAAAAAGTTAACAAGAAGAGAGGCAAGCCTCTTGCCTGGAAGGGAGCAAGCCTGTGTGGTCTGTGGAGAGTGTATGTCCTGGGGCCACCGCCTGCGGGTGGGGTCGAGCCGAGACACGACTGTCACTCAGCTGTCACTCCCCCTTGGACAGAATTCTCCTGAGTCTCCACACCTTGTGCACCCAAATCCGTGTCTCCGGTCCTGTTTCTAAGGATTCCATCCCCAGATTCTGCTCTGCCCAGCGCCGGCCGCCCTTTCTTTCTCATGCGCCTTGCTCCTGCGGCAGCTGAACAACGAGCCCCACACGTCCTCATCCCAACCCCCAGAAGCTGCGACTGCTGGCTTCCGTGGCCAACGGGGCCTTGCAGATGTGACCCAGTTAAGGATTTGGGGGTGGTATTTACCCTGGACTGTCTGGGGGCCCGATGTAAGGACCAGAGTCCTCATAAAAAAGGAGGCGGAACCAGGGTACTTGGTGCGGCCTGTGCTCGCACCACGTGCCAGCCCCCGGGGTGAGGTGTGAACAGATGGGACAGACAGAGGATGCTCTCAGGAGGGAGTGGAGCTGGACAGGAAGCAGTGTGGTGACAGAAGCAGAGACCCGAGCCACGGGCTTTGCAGATGGCGGAAGGGTCCACAGGACGGGGACACAGCAGCGTGCAGACTGAAAAAGGCAGCAAATGGATCCTCCTCGCCGAGCCTCCAGAGGAACCAGCCCTACTGACGTCTGGCTTTATAGCGCAGTGAAACTCGAAACTGGTATCTGATTTCTACCTCTCAAACTATATTATTTTAAGCCACCAAGTGCGCAGTAATTCGCTGCAGCAGCCGCAGGAAGCTAACACAGTCCTCTAGTTTTTCTGTTTTCTGCTGCACTGACCGCCCTGTATTATGCTTTCACTTCGTCTCTCTCCGCCCACCAGAATGCAGGCTCCGCAGCGGCAAGGGTGCGGGTCTGTTTTGCTCGGTTCAAGCACCTGGACCAGTGCTTGGAATGTAGCAGGTGCTCAGTTCGTATCAGTTGAGTATCTGATGTTTGTGCCTTTCCTCCTTGCCCTCCTCTCTCTACCCAAGTTCAACCACCCTTCCAGACTTAACTAAAACCACGTGCTCCGCGAAGCCTTCACTGCCCTCTTCCCCCCGTGAAGCTGTTTAAAATGTGTGACCATAACAATGATAGCTGGCCTTTGGGAGAATTGACCTGGTGCCTCCTGGTGCAGTGTGTTTTGCACGTCAGCTAAGTCCCCCCCACAAGAGCTCCGTGAGGTATGTGTGCCTACCCTCGCTTTGCAGATGACCTCACCAAGGCTGAGACATGAGAAATCCGTCCTCAAGTCTGTGATTGCAGCTGTTACACATGTGGTATAGACCACGACAGTGATTATTATAGCTGGAATTTTTCTCCGAAGCCTGGCGTTCCTGGCCTAACACAGGAGCTGGCAACGGTGGAAAGGAGAGGGCAGACAGGCCAGAGCTGGATGCACGGCAGCTTCAGTGGGCTCAGTCCAGGCCGGGAGAGGCAGAGTCAGGGAAGGAGTGGAGTCCAGCACTGGGAGGTTCCTGAAGGCTGGGCAGCAGAGGGCTGAAGCTGTGACCCAGTGGAGGTGGCATGCCACTGCACCTGAGAAGGATAGCCAGTGGTGCCACCCATTCTGGCCAATGACCCCAGTCTCTCGGGCTGCATCTAACAATCACCAATTCTCCTGGTGGCTCTTGTCCAGCAGTGACCTTCAAGCCACCTCTTGTCATCTTTCAATTAGTGGTGTTTCCCAGGGTATGTTAGTGTCTGATCACTGCTGTAACGAATGATGACACACTCAGTGGCTTACACAACACGGATTTATTGTCTTACACTTTTGGTGGCCAAAAGTACAACATGAGTCTCACAGACCGAATCAAGGCCTGAGTACCACTGTGTGACGTGTGGAGGCTCTAGGAGAAAACCCATCCCTCACCTTTCCCCGCTTCTTGAAGCAGGCCCCACTCCTTGGCTCACAGCCCTGGACTTCACCTTCAAAGCCAGCGGCACAGCATCTTCTAGCCTCTTTGAGTTTCCTTCCATGATCACATGCCTCTTTCACCATGACCCTCCCACCTCCCTCTTGTAAGGAACTCTTGTGATTACATTGGGCCCACTCAGTCTGGGATAATCTTCCCATCGCAACATCCTTAACACAATCACACCTGCTAAGTCCCTTTTTCCATGTGAGGTGAGATATTTCAGGTTCCAGGGACCTGACGTGGCCGTGTTTGGTGGTGCATTATTCTGTGCACCACACGAGGGAAGCAGCAGGAGCTCAGCGGATATGTTTTTATTTTGAAGCTGGCCCTCCTGCGTATCATGGTGCAGTGGGGAGGCCGTGGATGTTGGAGCCAGGCAGGTGTAAGACTTGATTTCCACCTGCAGGGTTTACATGGTCTTGGAGTAAAGTAAAGTTCCTTGACTTAACTTCTCTGAGCTTCAGTGGCCTCTTGTAGGAATAACTATAGGACTTAACTCCTAGAGTTCCTGTGTGGCTTGGAGATAATGCATGCATAGGACTAAGTTAATACCTAATGGGACCTCATCGTCATCAGGCTGGTGTTGTTAAGCAACTTCTGTGAGTGTACTGAGTACACTCCAGAGGACTTGAGGCAGGATGGCTCCCTACCTGGGCCCTGTGGGAACGCCACGATAGTATTTCTTCCCTGGAAGACAGGCAAGTGGAGCAGCAGGAGGGAGGTGGGGAGCTATTCTGCAAGTCTCAGGATAGAGTCAGACTCTCTCTGGTCCTCAGCTGGTAGGTCTACCCTCATGCGGTCATCAGTTCTACTCAGGTAGCAACTCCTGGGTGTGGTCTCACTGAGGACGTCGTGGACAGTGCTGACAGCTCAGGCACCTCCTCATCCCCAAGTTGTTCTCCCATGCAGTGGGAACAGGGGTGGGGCCGAGAAGACGGCTGATGGCAAACCTATGTTCCAGGCCTGGATCAAATGGGAAAAGCCAATGGTTTACCCGTAGTCCTTTGAATCGCAGTTATCGGCGCGTCTCAGAGAAGTCCACATGGTGTTGGACGACTACAATCATGGCCGGGAAACTGGTTGTGTCAGGCACCAGGTCTCCCAGTTGGCAGATGAGGACACCTGGGAGTCGTGCCCCTGTCGCTGGAACAGAGAGGAACCTTCTCTCCTCACCTCCTAGGTCTGAAACAAGCCAGAAGGTTTGAGAACCAGCCTGATGTTTTTCTACGTATTTCTTTTGTATTTAAAAACAGAGCCCCAAAGCAGTGAGATCCAGTCCCTCAAAAGCGGCAAACTGTCCTGTGACCCCACTTGAGCAGGCAGGGCAGCCCCGTGAGGGATCCCAACATTGCAGCCACCCCACCCAGAGAAGCCCATGACCAGGGTACTGTGAGTGAAGTGACCACGATCCCTTTGGGGGCTGTGACCACGGCTCTGGGAAGTGTGGTCAGTGGGAATAACCGTAAGGTCCAGGAGTTGGGGTCAGTGCATGCAAGGATGGCGAGACTGGGAGAGACTGGGCTCTTATAACTGCATAGAACTCCCTGCACATTGAAGACATATCGCCCTGCTACTAGATTCATTTGTGTAAAGTTCATTCCTCCGTGCACTTTTAATAAGCTCTTCAACATTTACCGAGCACCCTCCGTATGCCAGGCTCTGCAGTGGGTTCTGGTCACTTTGGAGCGAGCAGGACACCCAGGGCCATTGGTGCCTTAGAGGGGAAGACTCAGCCCACCAGCGCTGTGGTGCCTGCAGAGCCAGGGGGCTCACCGTCCGCCCCTCTTCCCGGAGGGGAGCAGTTTGCACCTGCTCTGGTGGGTTTCTGCGCCTTGGCTCACCTCATTCTCACCACCCTTCCCCACAGCTTCTCTGATAAAATCACCTCCGTCCTGAAACCCTGGCACAGAGCCCCCTTCTCCTTAAGGCCGCCCCTGGCTTGCTGTCGGAACTAGTCATCAGTCTCCCTCCGCCACCCCGTTTCGTCCCTTCTCCCCCACCTTTCCTCCCTCACCTCTCTCTCTCTCTCCGGACACGGACAGAGGCACTGACAGAGACACAGACATGCGTATCCCTGTGGTGCGGCCCTAAGGAAAAGTGTAGGAGCCCCAGGAGAGGAGCACCCAGAGATGATGGAGTCTGAAAAGCCCAAGATTCTAAGGTTCCTCCTCCCCACCAACTGTTTTTCACAGGACAGGCTATGCCCCATCGAACCAGCAGAGGGCGGGCTCGGGTGGCCGGAGCGTCCCAGCCTCGGGGAGAAGCGTCATCTGAGCCTTGGATCTGCAGAGATGACGGATTTCTTACACGAGAAGAAAACCCACCAGAACTAAAAGCCTTCTCCAAATTATTCCACCTGTATCAACATCCCCTGTCCTGTTCCTTACAGGCTGTCAATAATACAGTTGCTCTTTAGTAGATGAACAACGGAAGGGAATGTTTGCATGAACCAAGCCTCCTTTTCTGTGCAGATTCTGAAGCCTGAAGCCTAATCAGTAGCAAGGAAAGAAAGCTGTGATTATATCTTTAATTTTAAAAAGTTGAATGGGAAGGTACCTTTTAAAAAAATCACTGTTTTACTGAGGACTAGAAAAATTTGGCTGACAGCACCCAGTAGGTCAGGGCAGGTATTGATACCTGTGGTGGATAATGCTGAGGATGTCAGCAGCTCACATTTACTGAGTGCTCACTTTTGGACACGCATTTGTGCTGAGTGTTTTACGTGTTATCGATCTGTGTGATAGGTGCTTTTAAGAGTGTCACCCCGCAGTGACAACTCTCCAAAAATTGTCCTCAGCTGGAAAGAGCTGCTTCATCTCAGTCACGCTCCCTTTGGGAAGGAAACAGCTTCCTTCCGACAGTGGGCCAGTGCAGGAGACTCCAGTGTTTCAAACTCAGGGCTCTGGCCTGGGGATTCAGACTGTCCTGCAGGATTGGCTGAGGCCTTTGTCAAGACTGGATTACAGCCCAGCTTCTCCCTCAGCCCAAATCTGCTTCCTTCTCTCCCCTCCACTGTTCAACCCCAAAGCACTCCTAATTCGTAATTAACTTCCGGCCTGCTAATCTTCACCTCAGAGTCTGTTTCTTGGAGAATCCAATCCAGAATAATCCTACTATGAAGATTAAATGAAGTCCTCCACATGAAGTGCTTTGCCCAGTGCCTGACAGAGAGCAAATATTCAAACCAAGGGATTAATTATTATTAGCCACCTACCTAAAAAAGGTAGGTACTGTTGTTGTCCCCATTTTACAGATGAAGAAATTGAACTTCAGAAAGGTTAAATAACTCACTCATGATCACTCTGTAGTAAAATGCAAGATGAATTTCAAGTCCAGGGATGGCTACTCCAAGATTCGGCCCATCTTTATGGCTCTCCTGTTTCCTTTCAAATTACCTGTCTAGAGACTGTCTCCAAGGCAGTATCTGCAGGAAGACTCATGGCAGGTAGAGACTGGGTTGTTGACCCCAAGTTCAGGACCACCCTGGGTTGGTCGAGAATGACAATGAAGTGCCAGCTATGCCCAAGGTGTGAAACAACCAGAAAGGGACAGGAAAACAATGAGGAACAACCAGAAACATGAAGGTCCTGGGAGAAAACTTAGGAGTGTGTCAGGAGAAACATTTCACAGCCCCAGAGGCCAATGTCAGAGAGTGGGGGAGAAGGTTCAGGAAATATTCCCTGCAAGGACTTTGAACACACCGTTATGGAAGCACCTAAAAAAGTTTAATATCCCTGACACCCACTGTTAAAAAAAAAAAGAACTATGAATCAAACTCAATTCTCCATACAATATTTATTATTACAATGTAGCGATGTCACCTGCATGATCCCTGTCTTCAAGGAGCTCATCGTCCAGACACTGGGAGTGCAAAGGATGCAGGCACACGGAGCAAAGAACTAAGTACCACACGCCGCCGAGCTGAGTGAGTAAAAAGACTGAGCTGCCACAGCAGGTGTGGTCAATTCTGCCCAGGAGGACTCTAGGAGGTGACATTGGAACAGGGCCTTGGGATACCGAGGCTGTCTGCAGTCAAGGAGAATTTTAAAAGGCTAGACTGGTTTCTAAGGGGAAGAAAGGGTACATGCTATAATCTGCTTTTCTCCAGGGTGTGGAGAACCCTCCATGAGGAATAATCCCTGGATTGTCTTGTAGTGGACCATGGGCACTTGGTGTGTTCCGTATTTCAACAACTGGGGGAAATCACTGTAAATCCAAGCATTTCACCCTTTGAAAAGCTTGTCATGGGGCAAAAGAAATGGTCCTTTGAATCTGCTTGTCATAAAACCCCAGCAGGAGCCACATGTGCAGGGGAAGACAGCTGAGGTTCAGCGGAGCCGCACGCAGGAAACAGATGTTCTGCTGTATTTGGAGAGCTTGTTGACCATTCCTGAGAGATCGCTCCATCATTTCTGAGCCCTGTGCCCCCAAGACTTAAAGGACAGCTCCATCTGCAAACCCTAGCAGCAGCGCTTGTGTCTAGACCACAGGAATTGTATCCTCAGGCTCTGACACTGGGCCATTTGAAACCAAACCGGGAAGGTAGCTTCATGCCGATAGCAGTTACCACCCAGATGTTTCGAAGCAGGGGGATCCAACTGCACTGCTTCAGAAGAAAGAACCTCCCAATTCCCAGCACTGCCTCCCAGACGGCAGGTTTGCACTTGGAAACATTTGCTGCCAGGATGAAGTCATGTCTCCAGCAGTTACGGTCTCCTTATTTTTATTGAATGTTGATGTGATGCACGGATGCACCCAAGAAAGACCCAGTCACTCGTGGTGGAGGCAACTGGTCCTAGGTTTGGGAGGGGACCTTTTAGGAATTAAAAGGAAGTAGAAATGACACTTCCAGTCCATCTCGGTTCCTAACTAGCTGTAGTTAGTTAAGTAGCCATCAGTCACTCAAACAAAACCAGTGTGGGGAGTGGACACTGCCCCTTGCTGCTTTTCACACAGCAGTGATGGGTCAGCACTGAGGCCCAGTCAGCTCCTCCTGGGCTTGTTGCACCAGGGCCCTGAGCCACAGCGCTCGAGACAGTTTGGGCCCTTCTGCGTGAACTCGGGAACCACCAAAGGGCTTCACCTGTCACTCGAAGCTAACGCATCAGACGTGTTAAACCCTGGATATGCCCCTCCAGTGACAGGAGTCTCCCTTCCCCTGTGAGTCTTCCTCTGACACACAGGGGCTCTGCCCATGAGAATCATCTGGAAAACTTTTTAAAAGTACCAGTGTCGAGGGCCGCACCACTGAGATTCAAATTGAAATGCTCTGGGGTGGGGCCTGGGAATTCCTCTGTTTGTTGAAAGCGCCCCAGAGGAGTGTAATGGGTGGTAAAGTTAAGAAGCATTGCCCTGGAATCTCATACTTCTGCATAAAGCATATTTTTAAATCCAGTTTTATGCCAGAATCAAAGTTTACATCAGTTGATAAAACCACCAAAAACATTATTAATAATCAATGATTAAAGTATGCTGGCTAGCAATTTAGAGTTCACTACCCTCAGAATGGCCTTAGGCTCAGTAAAGGAAGTAGCCCACCAGTAAGCGGTCGTACGCAGCAGAGCCTGGTCTAAAACACCCAGGTTTTCTAATTATTTGAGCTCAGCCCTTCCACTGTTTCTCCTTGGCTTCTAAATTACGAGGCTGTTTTCAGTTATCAGGCTATTTGAGGCCCGTGAGACATTTACAGCTGGCCGTCCCCCATAAGACTGAATTGGAACATTGAGGTAATTATCTGAGTAATTCAGGCAATGCCGTTTATTTTTCCTGAATTACCTGGATAATTACCTCAAGCCTAATAAGGTGGAAAGAAGCCAGAGCCATATGCTGATGGTTTTATTGCCCCCTCAACAATGCATTCTTGTATGGAAGGTCCTGATTGGAAGGAAGAAGCTGAGTCTTCCTCATTGGCCACAGGATAGCCGTTAATCACCTAGAGAAGATAGCGGTGTGGGTCGGTTTACTCCTGAGGCTGTGATGGAGCCTCCAGGCTGAGGAGCACAGCTGTCCTGGATCCCTGAGGAGTCCTCTGAAGCTCTGGGAGTTGTCACCTCAGCTAATGAGGTGACAAAGAGGAAGGCTTCTGGGCACTGGAGTTTTGTTTCTCCTTTCCTACATTGCTTTGTTATACTGTGTAACTAAACATCCTGCACTACTTTCTGTTTTTCTGGGCTGGACTTGGCCTGATCTGCAAAACGGAGCACCTTCTGCATGCGGCAAGGCCTGGACTTTCATGCCAAGGCTCATGGCCAGAAACCGGAGAATCTCTCCCGGTTACAGGAGCTCCCTGCTTTCTGCTGCTGCTTCCCCCTGCCCTGTTACAGTGACCAAGTGTCTCAGAAGAAGAGGCATCTGTCCTGCTTGCTAAGGGGCATTCCTTCTCCTGGGCACTTGGTCATCTCTCTGGAACCACGGTTTATCAGTCATTCCCTCTCTTTCACCTCCCTTCAAGCTTTGCTGTCTGCTGGTGGCTTCTGTTCTGCCCACAGAACACCCTTTGCCATGCCTATTAGTAGAAAACAAGGAAGCAGGTGAGGTTGGGTGGGAGCGGGCCATAGACAGGACTTGATGGGGTGACAGTGTTAGGGGAGAGGAGGAAAAAAAAGCAGGCCCAAAAATGAAGCCAGGTCAAAGACACTCAGGTCAGCGCAATAACATGAAAGCCGAGGGAGGTGAAAGTCCCAGAGAAACATGATGGGGTGCGAAAACACGGGTTCGCCTTGAACCCTGGCTCCTTCGTTTTCTGGCTGTCTTTAAAACAGGAGTATTACTAAAACCCACCTTCCAGGGGATTATGAGGTTGAAATGATTTACTATTATTACTATTAATTTTTACTATGATCACTATTATCACTACAATTATTACTATTCAATTAACGATTACTATTATTATTCCAAAAAGGAGAGGGTTGGCCAGCAACGTTAAATGCTGCTCTGGAATCAGAATGGAAGTGTTCGTGGGGGCCTTCTAGTCCTGTCCTTTAAACTTTTGAGACCTCTTCCCATGATAAGAAAAATGGCCTATGTAGTGGTCAAGAATACATATTTATGTATATAATGTCCCTAAAATTCAAGTTTACGCTGAACCTTAGAACTTGAGCTTATTTGGAAATAGGGCCTTTGCAGGTATAGTTTATGTAAGACGGAGATGGCACCATACTGGGTTATGGTGGCCCCGAAACCCAACGAGTGTGTCCCTTTAAGAGATAAAAACACGGCCACGGAGAAGGTGATGCCAAGACGGAAGCAGAGGTGGAAATCGTGCGAGTGGGAGCTAAGGAGCACCGGGAGCCTCCGGAGGCTGGACGAGACTGGGGAGACCTCTCCGCAGCTTTCCGAGACAGCCTGGCCCTGAACACTTGCATTTCAGACTTCCAGCACCCAGAGCTGTGAGGGAGTAGATTTCCATTGTCTTTAAGCCACCTGGTTGGTGGTACTTCATTAGGGCGCTCATACATGGACTTATTATGTAATGTAATGCAAAGCTTCACAAAATGTCCTTACTCTGTGGGATGTACTTTGGTATTTCCTATTAATTCTGGCTGTGACCCACTAAACTGATTTCATGACCCACCAATTGTCAGCACAGCTGGAAAAAAAGAAATAGTTCTCCTTTATGTCTTACTGAGGATGAATGTTGACGGAGAAAAGATATTTGGACTTGGCGATCGAGTCAATGTTGGATCCTCGTTAAATCAATGCAAATGAAAAGAGAAGAGAAAGAGTCAATATTGACTCTGAAGGAAATGATCAGACCAGCAGGAGCTACTGGTGAGGGCTGAGGTTTGATCATCTAACAGGCCCAAGGTAGCAGTGGTTGGAACAAGATAAAAATTATTCCCCTGGTTAAAGAATAACTTTTAACAAGAGGCAAAATCTCAACTCTCACACCAATAAAAACAAACACATTTCAAAGATTGTAACTCATTAACTAAATGAACGAACCAATAAGATGTTACTTCCAGTTCAATGGAGAACTCAAAGCATCATACTTCTATAGGCCGATCAGGAATGCTGAAATGAATTTACAAAGAGATGTAAAACTGGCTTTTTCCATGAGGCAGGAGTGCGGGAGCGAAGAAGAGGGGAATCATTGTACTCCACTGGAGAATTGGTTTGCATGTGGAAAAGAAAGGCTCCTCTGAACGTCTGTCGGCTACCTAAGCGTATGGAGGTATCACATAGTTCAGAGACATGACTGGTAGAGATTGTCAGGCTGGGTAAGATCCGCAGGATACCTATGGATGTTATAATTGCTCATTTCAAATTCCTTCGGTTTTTCCTGACACTCTCCTATCATAATGAGCGTGAAGTATTCTAGAGTGACCAGGGCAGCTCCCAGTGCCAGGGGACCAGCTCTTTCCACCTCGTTTATTCCCCTTCCATCCCTAGGTGACAACTTTCTTCTGCATAGGCCCAGAGGGCCTGTCAGTGCCACAGCCACATTCCTATCAACAGGAAGAGGGGAAAGGGGAATGTCACACCCTTTCTCTTTAAAGGTATAACCCAGAGGTTGCATGTATCACTTCTGATCATTTTCTGTTGGCCAGAACTTAGCCTTATGTCTGTCCCTTGCTGCAAGGGAAGCTGGCAAATGGAGGTTTTATTCCACCTGACAATGTGTCTGGCTCAAAACTGAGGGCTCTCTTCCTAAAAAAAACACAGAGAACAGATATTAGAGGAAAATTCGTAGTCTTAAAGGGCTAAACCAGGAGCCTGGGTTTAAGAATTAGTAAATAATAAAGAGATGAAGATGGAACATCTTGATGAGCTTTTGAGAAGTTTGGCAATGAAGAGAAGGAAAGGTGGGCCAGGAACAGGAAGGGAAAGGCAGACTGGAGAAAGGAAGGGCTAACCTGTCCTGGGCTTCTTGAATCTGGGAGCTTGAAGGATGAACACCACCTTCTCCATGCTGCCTGACCTAGTCATCGGGGCTAAAATTCTTGTTCTCCCCTAAACTCCCGTATCCCCTGATGTGTGTTTCTTTTCATCATCACTATTCGTGTTCATGTCCTATCTTTCCTGTAAGCTCTGAGTACCCCGTTTATCTTTTTAACCCTCACAGCTTCTCGTGCGCTGCCCTGCCCAGAGCGGACACCTTTCTAACGTACCACTCTCCTCCCTATTGGTTTCTCTATAGTACAGAGCAAAAGAAAGGGTCTGCCGTCTCCCCTCCCCTCTCCAGAGCACTGAGAGTTAACAGTCCTCTTGAACAGTACTCTCCCCATTTCTCACTCGCGATGGATGACAAAACATGTCTGTTCACAGACCCGGGTGATGCGAGCACTGTGACTCGGGCGTGATGAGTTGCTGCACGTGGAAGGAACGGGTGCACTTCCTGTGTTCCCGACTCTTGTTTCTGTTTGTTAATGATTTGTTGGGCAGCTGTTAAGGTTCTAGGATTGGTAAATGTGTGCTGGGTTCTTTTGCAGTAAAACTGATTATGATCTGGAGAACAAAAAGGTGAGACTTCATTCAGATCCTGAGTTTGCAAATCGTGACTTGAAATCAGACTCCATTTTCATGTATGGTAACACGTAAGATATGCTCACGGAGTTAAATGTCTGTTCTACCCAGAACAGTCCAGGATGTTAGAACGTAAGAGGAATTTTGAATACCAAAATTCCCATGTCCCTTGATATATGCTTTATATAACAGACAAGTCCTGGTCCTGCTTACTAGAATATGTGAGCAAGTCACCTAATACTTGGGCAAGTCACTTAACCTCTCTGCGCCTCTAGTTTGTCATTTATTAAGTGGGGACAGCAAATCCACCTTGCTGGGTTATGGTGACATATAAGGCAATTTATACATAGTGTTTGTCATACATTCAATGACATTCATTATTGTTTAACACTGAACAGAGTATTTGGATTTTTTACTCCATTCATCTCTTTAAACCAAATGTATGGTATTATTACATAGCCACAGCTGAGTTAGCAGGAGGTAAGTCATGTTTATGGCAGTTATGGACTATACATGCAGAGATGAATTAATAGATGCCTCTGCTCAGTCCAGCAGTTGTTTCAGGCAAATTATTGGGAGGCATCACGATAATTCATATGCCACCACCGAGGGTTCATCTTTCTGTGACGTGGCTGTGGTGGGGACGGGCTTCTGGAAGCAGCGGCACGGCTTCTAAGCTCCGCCTTGGCTTCCTACTGACTTTGGACAAGGGGTCTTTTCAGATTCCTGAAAACATTAAGTAATTCTCAGAGACCCCAGATAAAACCACCAATGAAGTTTGTACAGAAAACCTTTCTTTTTCCAACTGTAATTATAGAGCAGATATTTCAGAATGATTATAAGTGGTGGTGTTTTTAATAATTATGTTGGGCCTCTAGGTACGGTATCAAATACTGCCCACCCCTTCCCGCTGACAGTAGAAAAATGGGGAAGATGGAGTGGAATGACTTAGCCTTCCTATTCTTTAATGAGGCATTGACCTTTGTCAAAGAAAACACATATACACATGCACATAAACAAGGACTCCCATTTGCCTTATTTTCTAATTCAAATTGTAGTATCTGGCCATTCATCTTTGTCATAATCTGCCAAACAGTTTTGCAAGAACGTTTCTCATAGACAAGCTCCCCATTCAGTATCAGCCGGGAAGGTTAAGGTTTAGATCCTGAGCAACAGAAACCCTTTCTGTATGTAATTCTCCCCCAAACATCTGTTCAGTCGCTCATCATTAACATCTGCCACCCATTTCTAAGCTCAACCCAGACAAAGCTCTGTTTTTCTAACACACTCCATTCCAAATTGTTACCAAGTGATTCCTACTCAGACTAATCTTACACAGGGATTGAGAAGATATCTTATCGGATCAAATTCGTCGGCTACAAATGCAGCATCTATCCTGCAGCCTTGGCAGGAACCCAACTTCCCAGAGAAGGGAAATTCCTCGAAACATGCTAACACTTTCCTGCCTCAAGTTGTTACACTAAAAACTTTTAATTCTCCTTAACCCTTCAGGGTTAACAAACACCTTCTTACACATCCTATCATTTACTCAATTTAAGTCCCAGGGGGTTGCTTTGCAAACTAACTGAAATGAGAACATATGAAGTGTTTTCTCATATTTAACCCAATCGTTTGCATTAAAAAAAGACAGGAAATGTTGGCTCATTTGGGAAGACAGCACAGTGGCTAAAACCATGCAGAAGGACCTGAACCGAGATCTTGGAAATATCACCTCTAAGTCAGCCTACGTTGTTCACTGTGGCTAATAATCGCGGGCCCTCCTCTACTGAATGGGAGAATGGGTCCCTCATAGGATTATGCAAGTTAAAAGGGGTATTGCACGGAAGGTGCTTGACACGGTGCTGCCACATAATGAACAACTCGGTCAATGGCAACCCTTGCTGTCGTCACCATTGTCATCACCCTCATCGCCATCCTCGTCACCATCACCAGCATCGTCACAGGCAGAAATAGAAAAAGGCCAGATGGCTTTGCCTTGATCTTCGCCTCTCAGCACATCCTTTTCTTTCTGTTTAAATAGCATCTACTGACAGCCCCTTCTGGGCCCAAACATGTGCCAAGTATCAACATCAATGAAGTGAACGTCCTGTCCTCGGGGAGCGCCCCCCTGCGTGGGGGAGAGAGGTAGACTTGCCCTTCACTTCAGATCAGGCTGTGGTAAGTGTTACAGAGTTATAAGTAGAGCTCCCCACAGATTATTTGAAATTTTGTAACACCAAATCTCTGTTGTTTTTTATTAGAAGACTTTAATTGGGGCTCGTCTTACACAGTAAGTCAGGAATTTAAACCCCCGGGCAGACCTTTCATTTCAACGGGAACCTACTGGTTATGATTTAGGTCGATGTTGACAATGTCAACAGCGCCGTGAGGAGGAGCAGCCTTTCTGTCCAGGGACGTTAACAAAGACAATAGTGAAGACGGCCCCCAAACTGAACCAGATGGAGCAACGGAATTATTCTTTTACGCTTTCTTTCGTGAAGTGTGGTATACAAAAGATTTCAGAAAGCTGCCATGACTCATTAAAGCCAAATTGTTATTATAAGGGTGCCCTCTGTATACATGTCTCTTAAATTGGAGATCAGAGTCCCACAGGACTCCGTTTTCCATTGAACATAGTTATAAAGAAGGAGTCCCTCTGAGAATTCCTTCCCGACCACACCTACGGCTCCTTGTCCACAATATCTGGGGTCCAATCAAGTGGAGCCCTTCACCTTTGAGATCTACACCCCTCTGCTGTCACTGCTTCATGGGCCCCTGTCCTGGGGGGCCTAAGTCTTGTGTGGGAGACAAGTGTGTCAGCCCGAAACATGATATACATGCTGAGATGAGCAGAAGGAACCTGAGCTCCTCAGAAGAGAGGGATGAGGCCAGCAGGGGCTTTCTGGGCAGAGGGCACTGTGTGGGAGGGGAGAGGGGAGGGCTCTGAGAGTGGGTTGCATGGGGAAAACGCAGAATAGGGGTGGGCAGAATAGGGGCAGAGCAATGGGTGGGGGCAGCTGTCCCCAGGCAGAGCACACGTTTGTTTACGTTACTGGGACAACTTCCTAGAAATGGCTGAGAGCCAAGGCCCATTCTAGAGATCCCTGCAATGTATTCACTGAGGCCCTCATGGGCCATGAAATGCCACGTGTCCTCACACAAGTTCTACGGTATAAACATGGCTCCCTCCTGCTTCATCACCGATGACAAGTTGCTGCCCTCTAACAGACTGAGAGGTTCAAGCTTAGCTTCTCTGCATCTCCGTTTCCTCACCTCTTAGTGCAGAGAATGGCACTCCTCTCTGGGAGTGCCCAGCAAGCAGCCTTTGCCTCTGGTGTAACAGGAAAG
Organism: Macrotus californicus; assembly: GCA_007922815.1. Lineage (NCBI taxonomy): Eukaryota > Metazoa > Chordata > Mammalia > Chiroptera > Phyllostomidae > Macrotus > Macrotus californicus. Next base: position 6,008 of record VMDR010005208.1, on the reverse strand, counting down.
CATCCACGCTCGTTTCTCTGTGACCCAGGGCTATCATCTAGGGAGTGGTAAGAAAGGAAACCCGGGTGTCCTGACCACTAGGTCACACGTGTTCAGGGGCATCACTCCACTCCAGACACACGCAGAGGACAAAGGACGCCCCATAAGGCCCAGCTAAGCTGCCACTGTGCTTAGAGTGTGAACTTGGGAGGCATGTGTCCCTCGCCCTTCAACAGCTGTCCACCTCCACACACGCTCGCCCCACCAGAACGAGTCCCCTCCCTGGGCCCGCATCCTGCCTCAGGGGGCAGAGGGTGGAGAGTCAAGCTGCCTCTGGCAAGTCAGGGAAAAAAGAGGGCCTCGAGGGAGGCCCGCCCAGAAGCAAATTTGGAGGGGAAACTAATGACAAGTGACACTAAAAAGACCGGGGTTTTTCAAGATGGTTTTACTTGTCTTTAAGAAAAAAAATTACAAAGGCAAATCAGATAAGCTAAGAATGCAGGGTCTGTGCAGGAGAAAAGTAGGAAATTGAGTTAGAAGAGGGAAGGAGCTAACTAAGCACCACTTTGAAAATAGAGATGTTTCTAAATCGATGGGCCCTAAGGACATGTTTCCTGAGATGCTTGTAGCCAAATGCACTCCTTTGCCTGAGAAGCAGCTTGAGACTGAAGCCCTGTTCTTTAAGCTGGTGAGATCTGAAAGCCTGGTCGGTTGTTTCCTCCTCAAAGCCTTCCCCGGCTGCAGTGGCGGACACTGTGTTTAATTTCAGGGTGTATGAGCCGCCTCCCAGGCAGTGTGCTTGGTGGGGGAGGCAGGAAGACAAGGTAAAATGCCTGTGTGCCCAGGTCATGGCCACAGGTGCGGCCCGTCTCATCACAGAGTTTGAAAAAGGAAGTCGCCCAACATGCAGTGCAGGTGAGCCAGGCACAGAACGACCCAGACTGTGCGCCGCACTGTTTTCCTTAAACGCACGTCTGAGCTGTTCTACAGGCAGAGCTCACAGGTACTTGTTAGTGTGAGCACATTCTGCTGCATCCCTGCTCACTCCCCTTCTGTGACTTCACCGTCCACCCAGGACTAAACCCACCCACACTCCACCAGCTGCTACAAGGCCCTGCCCGGTCTGTCTCTGAGCCACCTGTGTCACTCGTCAGCATGACTGTGCCTCCGCTGTATTGCCTTGAGCCGGTTTGTAAGTGACACTCCTCTGTGACAGCAGCTCCCAGCCGATGCATGTCATTCCCTCCGCCTGGAATTGCTTCCCTTGACTCTGGCTGCCTGGTGCACACTCCAGATCTCAGCGTTATTGTTTCTTTCTTAAAGAAGCCTTTCCTGGGCCCTGATCCAAATTAGGCCCACCCCGATTATGCACTCACAATAGCTTAGTCTTTTCCTTGCCGACACTAAAGTCTGTGGCGTTATTTGTTTAACATCTGCCACCCCTTCCCTGATAGATGGGGGCATTGACCACATCTATCTTATGCGTGCTATATACCAAGAATGTAGCCCAGCCCCTGGCTGAGCACAGCGAGTGACAAATGCTTGGAGAATCAGTGAGTGGCTAACTCAAAGAGAACTACCGGATTAGCTACTCCAAAAGCCGGAGCTGGGAGAGCGTGACCAAAATCACCTCACAACAGAATACCAACTCATTAAAAGCACCTAACACCAAATGAACTAGAGGCAAGTGGTGGATGAGCAAGCTGTCTTCTTTTTCTAGACAAGGAACTGAGAGAAAGGGTCACCGGTCTGAAAAGTGATTAAGAACTTTTGAGAAAAATACATACCATACTGCATAAATACATACTACAAGGCTCTTTTTTTCATAATGTTTTTGGAACTAGAAAAAAAAACACCCAATCCTTAATTGAGCCGAGGTAACATAACAGAGAATGTGTGGGGAGAACCACAAGCAGTTTGCGATCGCTGGGATACAGGGTGAGGGAAGCGGTTGCTGCAGACGGAGACAGGTCGTTCGCTGGACGCTCCGTGTCTGGGTGGAACAGGACTGGAAACCGGGTTTTCTGACCTTCAGCCCTACACGTTTATAACAACGCCAAGGACAGCGGGTGCACAGCCGCATGCTGTCAGTCCTTCAACCCACACCCATGGCAGACGTGCTAACTGATCACAGTGCTCTCTCCTGCTAGGCCTCAGTTACAGACAGCTTCTCAGCCTCACTGCCACTCAGTATCCACCAGTCATTAACAAGCGAGCACCTACATTGCAACCTATTTGCTACTGTTGATCTACAGCATTCCAGCGAAATGTGTCATTCTCTGAAGCTATTAGAAAAGGCCTTTAGGCCCTGGCCAGATGGCCCAGTTAGTTGGAGCGTCACCCCGTACACCAAGCCATTGAGGGTTTGATTCCCCATCAGGGTGCATAGGGGGCTGGGGGCAACCGATCCATGTTTCTCTCTCACATCGATGTTTCTCTCTCTCTCTCCTTCCTCTCTCTCTAAAATCAATAAATATATCCTTGGATGAGGAGAGAAGGGAAGGAAAGGGAAGGGAAGGGAAGGGAAGGGAAGGGAAGGGGAGGGGAGGGGAGGGGAGGGGAGGGGAGAGGAGGGGAGGGAAGGGAAGGGACAAAAGAAGAGAGAAAAGGTCTTCAGAAGTGAGAAGCTCCCGTTGAAACGGTCCGCTTTCAGAGCGAGCGTTCTCTGTTATGCCTGTTTCGCATGACGGTGGCAGATCATCCACCAAGTGGTTTTCATACTTTCTAGTAATCCTCACATCAAGGCCTTGAGGGAGGTAGAATAAAGAGATAATTTACCCACGGATCTAGAAGTAAGCATTTTAATCATTCTAAAAATATTTTAAAAGGTTGTTCACTAAAACTTACAGTGATTGAGGAGCAACTTGGTGTGGTGGTGGTGCATCTGGCTGGCTGGTAATGCCCTGTGGGCACGTCTGAGAGGCTCAGGCTGGGCTGCATTGTAGGTGGGTGGGGGATGTGGGGGTGTGAAGCACTGCAGTGAGGGCAGCACTGCTGCCTGGCGTGTAGCTGGTAAAACAGAAGCTGGGAGGTTTCTTGTTTGTTTGTATTTTGGTGGCTAAGCACATATTTTACCCTTTTTAACTGTGGTTGTGCAAACTGATGTTAGACATCTCATGCCTTGATCCATATAATAGATCAGAATGAAGATAAGAGAGAAGAGGAGAAGATCTGTCCAGGAGATGCTGGAGCTGAATTGATGACAGAAGGAAGAGCTGTCTGAAGACATCTGAACTTTGGAAACATCATTTGTCCAGGGAAGGTGAGGTCCCAGCCACCCCAGTGAGCAGTCTTTCTCCGTGCTGCTATTTTCCATATCTTGGCAGTAAGGAAACCGAGGCTTGAAGACTTTACATAGTCTGCGCACGCTATTCAGAGGTAGACTCAGAATTTCTACACTGGTCTCCCAGACTCCACAGTCCAGGCTCTTAACTACTATGGTATACATACATCTTTTATCCTTGGAAAGGAGGAAAGAAATTTCCAACTTAAGCTTGAAAGCATAAAGTGGTTAAGAGAAGCAGTTTGGAATTAGTTGAGATCAGAAACAATAAGCACCAGTCAGTGCCTTAATGTTATTTTGTCTTGGTCTGCTTTCTTTATTGTCTTTCCAGGGAAAAAAAATATATAGGTAGTGGCATCAGCTACTTACTAACCCCTAACCCTAACCCTAACCCTAACCCTAACCCTCACCCTCCCTACCTTTCTTCCTTAGCTATTTGCATCTGGCTGTAGTTTAATTGCTGCGCCTCTGACATCATGTTTGTTACCTGTTGTCTCCTGGCAGCTAACCAGCTCAGCCAGTTTCTAGGGCATTCACTCTATAATCTCACTGAGGACTTGGCTGGGGGAAGGCAGGTGGACCTAAAGTGGCTGACGCTTTGAATGAAGACTTATCCAGGTCAGCCAAAAACGGGACATAGACTGAGTTATCGTTCTTAGGAAGTAGAAAAATGAATACAAATGCTGTGTCCAAAGGCAGGAAAGACTCCAGCTGGGAGATATTGCCAAAGGTCAGGAGACAGGCTGCGTCTAAACAGAGCAGAGGTGGGGAGTGGAGAGAGAGAGAGAGCTCTGGGGATTGTAGGGAACCTCCATGGGGGTCTGAGCACAGGGGTGTTGGGTTAAAAGTGCTGCATCTTCTTAAATGGACTTTTGGAGGGGCAACTTCACTTCAGGGGAAGGAAACCTCACAAATCACTTAGACACACACTCCTCCGTCCGTGAGTCACGTATTTCCATTCAGTCCCTGGACTGCTGATCTGCTGTGCTCATCGCGGCTCTGGGCTCCGCGTAAACCGGGACGAGCAGCATCCAGTTTCTGCCTTGAAGGCGCTGCCAGTCCAGGTTCAGTGGAGGGAGGCAGACATGAGTCATGAGTTTCTCTGTCTCCCTTTCCCTGGAAGTGTCCTGGGTTTTATAAGTGACCATGGCTTGACATGCAATGCCTTTATGATCATGTTGTATAATCAGTGGAAAACCAAAGGGATGACTGGAAGATGCCTTTAGTGATGGGAGCAGCTGGGCTTCTCAGGATGACACTGGAAAACAGGACACCGTGTGAACAAGGATCCGTGGGGTCCACGTTGCTCTGGAGCTGCAGCTGCTTCTCTTTCAAACATCAACTTTAAATGCAGACATTTTGGCATTTACTCAAGTGACTGTATGATCAGGTATCTGAGGGACCAGCTTTCCCAGGACACTTCTGATTAGAGGCTTCCCGGTTTTGAAAATTTAGCCTTAGGTAGTTCTATTTCTAAGTTTTTGAGAGAGCTCCACATTGTTTTCTACACAGGCTGCACCATTTTACTGCCCCACCAACACATGCAAGGAAAATATGTATTGTTAATAAACAAAATATGCACATATTATTGTGTTGGTCTTTAGAAAAATAATACACCAATAATCAGAAGTGTCCCTTGTTCACAGCCCTAAGCCAGTTTACTTCTACTGACCAACCCTACAGAGGAGCAGGAGGAAACGGGATTGCCCCCCAGCTGGCCTGGGAGCACACTGCTTCCTTTGCAGCCAGTCCCTGGGGACTCAGGGGTCCAACAACAGGGACAACTTCTCCCCCAACATTAGAGAAGTGGCTGAATAGGTAACACTATGTCATCCCTATTTAAAAATAATAATTACAGAAACTTTGCAACCTGAATAATTTGTCAGAAATAGAAAATATTTAAGATACAATGTTAAGTGAAACATATCAGAAGCCAAAGTAGTGTTAGGATAGTAGTGTTTAGATGATTTAATGTCTTTTCTTTTCATTTTTAAAAATTTTAATGGTTTATATCCTTGTTTATGGGAGTGTGGCCTCACCCTGGAGCTTGTTAGAAATATGGAATTTGGGGCCCTTCCCCAGAACTACTGAATCAGAGTTTTCATTTTAACAAGATCCCCAAGCAATTCATATACACATCATGGTTTATATTATCTTCTTTGCTTATTTTTTTTCTTGGAAAAGTTCTTTAATGTTCTCAGTAATATTTCCCAATATATCAGATCATTCCTCACATTCACAGTTTTCTGAGAGAGCAGATAAGTTCTCAATGACTGGTGTGAAATGAATTGCCCTTTGTTCCACTCACTCTTTGTTTTCTCATCTAGAGTGAGTTTCTATTAAATTCTTTTTTTCTTTTTTTTAGAATATTTTTATTGATTATGTTATTACAATTGTCCCATTTTCCCCCCTTTAGTCCCCTCCACTCTGCACACCCCTTCCCACCCACACTCCCCCTCTTTAGTTCATGTCCATGGGTCATATATATGAGTTCTTTGGCTTCTACATTTCCTATACTATTCTTGACCTCCCCCTGTCTATCTTCTACCTACCATTTATGCTTCTTATTCCCTGTACCTTTTCCCCATCTCTCCCCACCCACTCCCCCACTGATACCCCTCCTTGTGATCTCCATTTCTGTGATTCTGTCCCTATTCTAGTTGTTTGCTTGGTTTGTTTTTGTTTTTGTTTTAGATTCGGTTGTTAATAACTGTGAGTTTGTTGTCATTTTACTGTTCCTATTTTT